>PVHY01005332.1:0-84234 GCA_004024945.1 Uropsilus gracilis
TGTACCACATTTTTTTTAGCCAATCATCCGTTTGGGGGCATTTGGTTTGTTTCCAATTCTTTGCAACTGTAAACAGGGCTGCAACGAACATGCGTGTACATGTGTCCTTTTGAATTAATGTCTTCATGTTCTCTGGGTATATTCCTAGTAGTGGGATTGCTGGGTCGAATGGTAAGTCCACATTCAATTGTTTGAGGGTGAAGTTTTTAAGAGGATCAAGGTCAGCACCTTTCCAAGACAGAAAGTCACAAAAGATATCATAGTGGGACTATTTTCCTAAGGAAGAAGTCACTGATTAAGCTGCCAAAGTATTAAAACCTCCCATTATTGTCTCTTCTATGGGGTTAGCCAGGCATGCCTGCTAACATCCAAATAAAAGCACATCAGTTTTTGAGTCTATAGTATTCAAATCTGTAAACCATGTTGGTTACAATTTATATAAAGCCATAATTCTCAAATTTAGCATAACTTCTCTTGTGCCTCAACTGGAGACAATAGAATAAGTTCAAACCATTGAGAGACTTCAAAGTTGAATTTCTGAGTTCACCTGTGTCCTCACACAAGCAGCCATGCAGTATCACCTCCTTCAAGTGGGGTAAAGTTGGGGGGGGTTGCATTTCAGATGCAAAGGCTGCTTCTATAGACACTGTGTTTCCCATAGGTTCCCATAGAATGACCAACATTGACTTCACTTAGAAAATGTAAGTTTTCTCATTAGTCTTTAGAAGAAGATTAAGAAGTGTGAGGTATTACTTACACTTAATCGTAACCTAGTGAACTCGAAAGATGGATTACTTTCTCTAGAGAATATAATTCTGTGTGTTTTATTCCAGTTTTAGAATCCATGGATACCTGCTGAGACAGTAAGTTCCTTAGATTTATTCTGCACTGACACTGAACAGTGTAACTTCTTCCTTGATGCTGCTTTCATGCTTCCATCATCATTACCATGCACTTGGGAGAGAGACTTGGGAATAGTACATGCAAGTTCTGTTCTGTCTCCCATATGGTTGGATACATCCAAAGCAGTGAGGGATGCAAGATTGAAATTAGTTTCATCTAAAACATCATTTCTGTTGGACTGGAGCAAGACATTTGAACTAAAGGTTCCTGAGCATTTTGTTGTTTCTTTTTAATCTGGGACTGGTGATGATTATAATGACGTACCTAATAGTAATGAAATTCTCAATACTTTAATCTGTTTATGAACATGTTGGCTTAAATCCATAAAAAGTTGTAAAAGGGGAAAAAAGACTGGAAGGAAGGAAATTCAATAAAATATCAGGATTTGTTCTTTGAGTACAATAATATTTTTTGTTTCTATTTTTATTTGTTTTTCTGATAAGAATATATATTCTTACATAGTGGAGTGGAAAAACATTTAATAAATTACATTAGCTTATCTAATTTCTTTAGTGTATTCGAAAAAAAGAAAGAGAAAATTAGCTTATTTCCTGTATGACAGATGGATGTCTGGGAACTGCGTTTAAAAAATGATTATCATAAACGAGAGTAAGAAAAATAATGATGTTTTTCTGGCATTTAAGCTAATAAAATGAGTGAAAAAAGGCACAGTTCTACCTTAACGAAATATTTCTGCCCAAAAGAATCATTCATTTTTATTTGTCACAAGGATAAATAGATAATATTCCTCCCAACTCTCATTAATTCTATTTCCAGTTTCTTCCTGCCATTTTACCTTTCTATTTTTCTTTCTCCCCATCTCCACCTTTATTGTTCACATCAAATAACAAGAGCAATTGTTCAAATACATAAAAGTGTTTTTTGAAGTAGCAGATCTACCATATTTATTTTCCCTTTTGTTTCCTGCTCATAAATTAGATATGTGTGAATTGTTCTATATTGGTCATTAAAATCAGGTAGATTTTTTAATTCAAGAAATGGTAAGAAGGAATCATTTGCAATTAATGAGAATTTTTGATATGTCTACATTACAAGTCAACATTTAAAAAACATTTATGTACTAAAATGTGTATTTTAGGCTGTTATAAGTACGTGTCTAAAACAATTTGTACTTTTGCATCAGCAATTTTCTTGGTCTATTATAAACAAATGCACACTTTATAGAGCACATTTAAATGCATTATTTCCATGCTTAAAAATGTACTCTTTAAAAAAGAGCATTAAAATAAATGTTAATGTAGCCATGTTACTAATTTTGTGCAGGCAAATGGTGAATCAGTTGAAGGTCGGGAATTCAAATAAAATATCCTAACTCTGTTGACAAGATATTTGATCTTGCACATTCTGTGACTCAATCAGGCAGAGCAGGATATCACACATCACATGCGTTACCAAACCCAGAAGACCTCCTACAGCACTATATAACACTATCAGCTTCTGAGTAAGAGACGTCTACGTACAAATTCTAATAGAATCATCTTGAAGATGTCTCTTATTACATGAGACTGTTTCTTCACCTATGAGAATAAGAAATAATAGTGCCCATCACAGAATGAAATAATGCACATGGATCATTCACACTATGGATCATTCACACCATGCTTTCCAGTTGGTGCTAACCAAGGCAACCGCCACCAGCTTGGATTTTGACTTTACCCTCCAACAGTCCATGAGCCAATCACCAATGCCACAAAGCAGAACCCAATTCTGCCTGGAAAATAACTGGTTCTAGTGGCTTGTCCTCACTGCCAATTTCCCTGAGGCATTCCCAGTCCAATAATAGGCATTAATGTAGCTCCCAATGTGTGAATAGTATTACAATAGGCATATCCCTTGGAGAAAAGAAATAGATTGGGGTGAAAGTAAACAAAATAAGCCTTCTAATCTAAGAATCTTAATACTAAAATCCATCCAGCACACTCTGTTTTCATGTTTCCTACCTTTTCCTGTTTTTACCTTTCCTACAAATTCCCAACTTTGTCTTTTCTATTGGGAATATTTCCAACTTAGATGAAAGTTCAGTTAAAACACACACACACACACACACACACACACACACACACAAACTGCTTGGCACTGAAAGTTAGTAAAATGCCTTTCATTCAGATTTTTATTTTTATTTTAACTCCCTGAAAAAAAAAATAGCAAAACACTGCCATATTATTATGTTTTTTTTAAATTTTTTTATATTTTTATTCTTTAAATCACAACCTTGGTAAATGATTTTTGGGACACCTCTCCCTCCCTCTGGCGCCCCCTCATTCACTCAAACCTCTCTCTGTGTTGTTTGCTAGTCAGTGTTAATAAGTCCATTAGTCTCTCTTTCCTGTGGCAGTGTCCTTTCACTGGTGAGGGACTGTGTTCTTGGGACCTGGCGAACCGTGCTGGTAGGTTTTCAGTGTTAACCTTGTGTTAGGTGGTCAGTCTATATTTATTTATGGTCTGTCCATGTCTTCTCGTTGCAGGTTGTCTTCTCCAATCCCTTCTCTGTTGTTTTGCTGCTTTACCTTATGGTTCCGGCATCAGGTTTATGGGGTCACATCCCCGGACAGTGTCAGTGAAGAAGTTTCTCTGTGGATACAGGCATCTGTAAATGATCGTTGTAGATCATCTCCTCTGCCTCAGTTTGCAGGTTTGCTGTGGGGCCAATGCCTTCCTCTCCTTCTCCCCTAGGGTGGGGAGGGGCACTTTGCTCTCCTAGAAGGGCATCTCCAAAATGAGGTCTTGCTTCTTCCAGACCTGGTGAGTACATAGGTGTGCTTTGTAG
Source organism: Uropsilus gracilis (assembly GCA_004024945.1). Classification (NCBI taxonomy): domain Eukaryota; kingdom Metazoa; phylum Chordata; class Mammalia; order Eulipotyphla; family Talpidae; genus Uropsilus; species Uropsilus gracilis. The sequence goes on from PVHY01005332.1 coordinate 3,692, forward strand.
CATGATGTTTCCATAATTGTTTCTCCAGTCTGGCATGTACTGGTTCTCTCAACAGTCTATCTCCTGTGTCCAGCTCAGGATTGTGGGCTGGATTTTCATCTGGTCCCTCACCCATTCTATTATGGGGTTTGTATTATGTACGTTCCTCCTTCTGAAGATTAGCTGGAGTGAGAGTGAAATGGAAGGAGCATTCCCCCCATTCTCACCCCCACCCTTGCTGGTACCTCCCTGTGTGGGGGCGGGGCCCAAATCACCGGGCATGCACTGTCCCAAGCTCCCTTGGGGTATGGGCATGGCATAACCAGGTCTCAGTCTGTCCAGGCTGCTGATCAGATGACTGCCCCGTGCAACCATCCACTCCTGGATGGGCTAAAACCCCCCCCAGGGCCCCCTCCCACACAGCCATATTATTATTATTATTATTATTATTATTATTATTATTATTATTATTATTATTATTATTATTACTGAGACTAGGTCTCACTATTTTTGCCCGTGGAACCACAGGCTCTCATTGCCCGGGGTACCCCAGACTCAAGCAATCCCCAGCCTCAGCTTCCCAGGTAGCTGGGATTAGAGGTGCGTGTCACCACGCCCAGCTATTTTTTGGAACTAGGTCTCATTAAGGGCCCCAAGTGGCATTCGAACCACGATCCCTAGCCCCGGCCACTTCATAGGCTGAAGCTTACAGGCACAAGCCTCCGTGCCTGGCCAGCCATATTATTATTAATGAATTTGACCTTAGGCCAGTTGGACACTCTCTTGCAGATATAACAAGAAGACATGAGATTCATCCTAGAGTTAGAGGAGTGAATGGAAGGCTGGAGAACTCAAGACACCCAGACAAGCCCCTTCAGGAGCTCTGTGCAAAGCTGCCCCACCAAGGCTCAGTCATCAAGATACTGTACTAGTATCATCCCTGATGGGAAACAAATGTGTTTTCCTGTGCCTAGGACTGTGTCTCAACAGTCTGCCTACTCTTCCTGCTAAGAGAGGGATTGTGGCTTATGCCTGCCAGTGATCCAGGGGTGGAAGTCTTCATTGAATTCCCTGTCACTCCTTCCAGTCTGTATTGCTTAGCAGTTCCTCCTCTCCTCAATTCCTGGCAATGCTGCCACACACTGGTTGAGGGTGGTCACTCCCTCCTTACCTCTCTACTCCTTGGACGGCCTGACTGGCTGTGTCCTTTCTGTTACCTGGATCTCCATGTCCGCCATCACTGTATCCCTGTCCCCAACAAGGTGCTCCCTTACCTCCTGAATCTAGAATCACAGTCACCCTCTCCCCTGTGCCACTAGCTTCTGACTCTTTCTCTGATATGGAGAGCTGAAGAATGGACCTGGAGCTGTTTTTCTAACCCAGAGCATTATAGTGGAACAGGTAGAGGTTTTACACTTTCACTTTGAAAGTTTCAAATAGCTGGGTTCAGTGGCACGTGCCTTTAAGCACAGCCCATGAAGCGCAACTGGGACTGGGAATCGCTTGAGTCTGCAGGTTTGAGACCCACCCGGGGCAACATAGCAAGACCTAGTCCCCCCAAAAATAATCTGGGTGTGGTGGCACATGCCTGTACTCCCAGGCTCCTGGGAAACTGAGGCTGGGGATTGATTGCTCGAGTCTGTGGTACCCCAGGCACGTGAGCCTGCAGTTCCCCAGGCAAAAATAGTGAGACCTAGTCTCAAAAAAAAAGTTTCAAATAATATGACTATTCCCCCCGCCCCCCTTTTGAATCTGTAAATGCCATCTGGGATTCTTCAAAAGTTTCCTCAATCAGTATTTGTTGCTTGAAAAATGCTCCAACTTGCTTCATTGTTGGATGTTGATGCTCTGGTCTTTGTTCTACTGTGCACCACCTTGGAGGCACTGCTCTGCTTACTAATGCGCCAAGAGCTGTGCTTTTAACAGATGAGAGAATTGGGAACAGAGTTTTGAAACAGACCCAAATCAAACAGAGAAAGGATACTATGAAAGCTGCTGGGGATAGAGGGTCCTGAGAAATGTTTGTGTTCCTTCAATCCAAATCATATTTATATACATAGATACATGGCACATGCATGATCAGGGAATATATATATATATATATACATATATATACATAAGCATGCATATATATATGTGTGTGTGTGTGTGTGTGTGTGTGTGTGTATATATATATATATATATGCGCCAGGATTTTCAACAGAGCTGCCTCTACCTTCCCCTAAGAAAGGAAACTGGAGCCTCAGCAGGAGTAAATGAGCTTCCTGCAGGTTTAAGAAGCTGTTCCCTGATCCAAAGAGGGGTGCTTGAACAGTTCCGATAATGAAATGAAATGAATTTTCGACTGCTGTAGAAATGCTGCTCAGCAGACCCACACAGGCATCTCCATTGTTGCTCACACAGAAAATGAGTTCATCACAGATGTTCCAGCTCTTAAAAGTCTTCCTCCCATTTTATCTTAAGTAACTCACTCTCTGACTGGGTTACTTCTTAAGATTATCCACCTCCCAACAACATAAAGAGCATCTAACTTGCTTTGAACCTCTCCAAAAGTGATTTTAGCAAACTGGTCACCTTGTCAAAGGCAATGACCATTAGGATGGGTCAGCATCAGCCAGCACATGCTTAGGTGCAAACTATTTTAGCCATGTCCTGGTTAGAAAAATATATTTACATATACATTCAACTTCTTAGTTCATTCCAAGTCTCTGAGATCTGAATACATGAGGATATTAAACTTCTATGATTAAAAATGGCCATGAGAAAACTAAACACAAGACTAAGAATAATATTTGCAATAAATGACAGACACGTGTTTATTATTCTTTTACAAAATTGGAAACAAAGAAAACCTATTTTGCTTTCCAACAAAATGCACAAAAAGCAAGACCAAATTATTCACAAAGAAAATCTTCATTGACCAATAAGCATATGGAAAAACTCTTATAGAAATATTTGTAAAAATTAAAGGGCTATGAATTTTTCTTTTTTAATGACATATTTAGTACTTATGTGTTAATAATAACGGGTATTATTTAGCACTTCAGGTAGAAGTGTAACTTAGTTTCCTTGTTTTAAAAGTCTCTATAGATTACATGTCACTTGATTCAATTGGTAAAAAATTGAATAATCTGTGTCTAGTATATTAATTATTCCAGGGTCTTAGAAACATATAACATATTTGCTCATAAAATATATAATATTAATACATAGTTTTATAGAGAAAGACTGGAAAATAGTCAAATATTTATGACTATTCAAAAGTTATAGACTTGAGGGTGATTTTCATTTATTTGACGGTTTTCTAAATTTTGCACACCTTCCAAAATAATTGCTATTTTGTTTAAAGCAGCAGAGAATAATGTTATAAAACATTGCATGGATCTTTGAAAATATATGCCGAGCTAGCATAGTTTTCTTACTAAGAAGCCTTAACATCTAGTTCTTTGAACATTTTACAACTTCGCTGTTCTTAAGTAGTGCATACCAAGAAAGACTTTCTGGCGTGGAAATTTCAATCTGTATGAGTTATGGAGAGTGAGAGCCACATGTGGCCTATCAGCCTCATTACTCTGTAATTATATGTAATGTTGTAAATCCTACTTTTCAGTTTCCCCTTAGTGTATGTTTTTGTTTAAAAAGAAATCACCAGCACATTTTATTATGCAAGATACCATCAGTCTACTTTTCGAGAAAATCACTGAATTTTAAAGCATGACTTTTAATTTAGTTTTGTTCCCTGAGTTTGACAATGTCCTGGGCACAGGTTGTATTTCATTGCAGAGTCCAAATGTGGTCCAGGCAGGGACTGTGCTTATGCCTCAATTTTCCAGAAGCCTGCACTGCACAGCTCTGAGATTGAGTAGCTGCACCTGGCCCAGATGAGTGGACCCGGTAGGACGCACACTAACTAATGCAGAAAGCTCCCATTGATATGAGCATGGACTCAGACAAAGCCTGCTGTCTTTCCAGAAGGTCTGAAATGACTTTCACTCAACCAAACCTTATTACTCACATGTGACCACTGCTGGAGCCTTGGGAACAGCAGATAGTACACTACTAATCTGGGAGAAGTGGATATCTTTTGCCATGTATCTTGACAGCAATGGAGTTCTGTATTACTTTGCAATTGAAAAAAAATTCACACAAGTGACTATCAGACTTGGTTATGTTATCAAGACAAATAGCAGAATTTTATATATCAATGTGGCAGTAATTCAATTATGTGTGAATTGAATATGTGGACATATATATACGCATAAATATATAGGCATATATATTTGACTGAATATTTTACAAACATTTTTATTAATTCTTAAAGCAGTCTCTGAATTTACAACCAACCCATTATTTATAAGAATAGGAAACTACGTCTAATAGGAGTTTAAATAATTGTGCACTGACACAGAGTTGGAAAGAAAAGGTTCAATTTATAAACCTCAAAGACAGAATTGCATACTCATCCCAGTTCCACCATTGACTGGCCATCTGATATTCAGAACTTAACGTAATCTCTCTCTCTCTCTCGCTCTCTCTCTCTCGGAAGTTCCTTAAATTTCTTACTTGGTAAAGACGTATGATAGAAATTGGTGGTTGTGAATATTGCTCTCAAGATCTCAGCCCACAATTGGGGAACTGTCATTTCTACCTAAATCTATTGGTCAAAACAAGTTACAAGACCAGCTCAGATTCAAGGACAGGGGAAGCTGTTCATTTCCTGGGATCTTGAGGGGAGAAGTGGCCCACACATGGGAAGGGTCAGTGGTGACCCTTCTGTAGCATCCAACACTATGTCCAACTCACTGGGAGACAATTTCTTAGGGAGCTTCCTACTAGGCACAGACTATGAATAAGACAGACAGAATTCCTCAAGGATAGATCTGTTCATTATCTACACAAGCACGTGACTTTTTTCTTAGCTATTTCTTAATATTTTGATTAAAATTTGATCTCTGCTATTACTTCTGAAGTGGCAAAGATTAGTCTGGGTCCACCTGTGAGGTGAGATGATAGAATATCCAGTTCTTTATATTTCTAGTGCTGATAAGTTTGCACATGAGCAAGAGTTCATGAGAAGCTAGGATGGTTTCAGAAACCAGTAAGTAGCTAAAATTGCACAGAAAAACAAATATTGGATTTGGATGATAGGTTATAAATATCCTCTACAAAAGACTGACTCTCCACCTACTAATTAGGACAAGGGTTCAAATTATTGCAATTCAGGTGTCAGAAGGAAATTTACCCCCGTTAGTGATGGAATTCTAATATTCATAGCTGTGCCTGCCATCTGTGGCCTTGAGATGACATCAATGATACAAATGCTCTACCCTAAGCCTGAGCGTGGCAAGACAGAAACATGGGACAACCCAGACGGTGATGGTCCTGATTACCCTGAACTTCATGGAATGAAACTATCCTAATTTGGGGTTTTGTTGTTATGTGTTCTGTTTTTGTAGCCAAATGTATTGTTTGTATCATTCCAAATGATAATAAAGGAAATCAGTGATCTCAACACAGATTCCATATGGTATTTGTTATATCCCCTTTCATTTGTTAAGTCAATCACTCAACAAATATGTATTAATCATCTATTGTATGGGAGAATCTTTCTCACATCCTGGGGGTATAGTCATATACTAGACAAGATCCCTGAACTCTTGGAGGCGATACTCCATCTCCTGGACACTTGGACTTTGCAATAAATTTTTACAGATTAGCTGACTCTTTACTCAAGATGCACACTTCTGTGAGATGAATTACAATATAATGGGAGCACTTAATCAGGGTGTAGATTTTGAAGTTTTCTCTTGCTTTCTCAACTAAATTGTAAGGTTCTGAAAGTGAGACTGATTTGTGTTTTTTTCATCCTTCAGTTTTTCTGAACTTGATAGTTTTATAGCAAAGTTCTGTTGTTTGATTAATTTATTGGACAATAGGGAGAGATTGCAAGTTTTGTTAAAAAATACCTTTCCAGTTGTTCCTGCTTCACTTTCATCTATCATATGAACTTCAAGACAGGTCAGAATAGATTGGGTGACTTACGTTGCCTGTCACTTTGTTGTCTTGCTGCTTTGTATATGCTAGTCAAGCTGGATCTATTTATATTGTTCTTGGTTAAAAACTAGTTCATACAACCTCTAATTTGCTGCTATGAATTTCTTCATGCTTCATATCATTCTGAAAGCTACATTTCAGCAGAGAGATTTCTTTGTTCACAAGAATTCCAACAATTTCTCACCACAGCTGCACACAACCTCCATGGAAATATGTCCATTACTTTCTAGAAAGGGGGCACATGCACAGTTTATGCAGCGCTGTGGTACTAGGTAAGTGTAGAGAAAAGCTTATGTGAAGATTTTAATTTCTTACCACAAGGCAGTTAAAAGTCTGATCCAAAAAAAGAACCAAAATGTGAGTATGAAGAAAAATGTGCTTGCTTTAAGCAGGCAACGTGTGGCAGCTCAGTGTAAGGAGGTATACAGTTCAACATTGATTGACTATTAGCATATTATAATTTAACCTCATATTGCAAAGATTCTTCATGTAAATGGTTTGGAAAAATCTGTAGGCAATTATTGTTAATAACACCTAATTTACTGCATGTTGGGATCCCACAGCTCGCTACAAGCTAGTAAACAGCATCATTCCAAACTCACCATCATGAAAGGGAAGCCCAGATATATTAAGTGGCTTAACAAGGGCTCCATAGCCAATCACAGGAAACAAGAGGCTACAAGAGGTTTGGAGTCACTGGAACTCCTACTGGAAGCACCCTCTACCCCACTTTTCTTGCTCCATAACGGTCGCGTCAATGCAACCCTCCTCTGATCTGCTGCAACTCCTTACAACTCCTCATCCATATCATTCTTCTCTGTACTACAGAGAAGACCTACAAGGTGTTGAGCAAATATAGTCAAAGGCATCAAGATGCATATATGGAAATGGTGGGCTCTGAATGCCTGCATCATAATAATGGGCAGGAGAAAATGGATAGAAACCAATTATTCTTCAAGTAACACACACTGTTTTAAGCAGTATGTTGTTCAGTTGGGTCCAAATTATTCTTATTCTTTTTTTTTAACTTTGCCTATTGCCAGATCTCTTCTGTATCAGTCCTAAATTAAATAATAAATACATTAAAACAATTTTTTTAAAAACTTTAGACAAAGGAAGATGATTCTGTTATTTCTAGATAAACTTAGAAAAAATCACTTCAAAACAGATACAAGAAGAAGGATATATAAGAACTATAGGAACTAACAATATTTTGGGGGAACACAAGAATGAGTTTTTTAAATTGACAGTATTAACAATTACAGAAATCAGAGGTGTGCATAATGATATTTATTTGGTAGAGACCATTCAAAAATCTGTATATGAGCTTTTCCATTATTTTGCAGAAATGGGAATTATTCATTGGCTGCTAGTATGATCCATCTTGGCATTACAGTAGGCATGACACCTTTCTTTAAAGAGTATGCCTCTACAAGCTATGTTTGTCTGCAGAAAGCTCTACACTGAAATACTGAATGAGCTTGGAAATCATCTCATACAATTTCTTCTACCTTTCCTGCTTGCCCTTGTGTCCTTTCTTTTTGTCATTAGGCTGCTTGTATAACTTAAATGAAAGAAAGCCTTTAAGCACATACAATCAGTACATGAGATTGTTCTCAAGCCTATTGTCTTTGCTGGGCTTGACTATGCAGGGCAACTGACCTAATCCAACATAGCTCAAGAAAACTCCAAGCTAGGTTCTGAGGGAGAGTAGAGGAATGAGAAATAAATGGTATCACCATCCAGGGGCCTATAATAATCTTCTCTAAATATCTACTGTCCAAAATATCTATACTAGATATGTGGGATTTAAATATGCATGGCCTTTATTTTTACTTAACTTTTTGCTTTAGTTATTTTACTTAACTTTTTAAGTTAAGTAACTTATTTTGCCAACTGTCAAAGGACAAAAAATTTGTTCTTTGTATTTTACAAAGCATCTAGAATTATTCAAATCTCAGAAAAATTGCTACTCTACAAAAGTCTGTCAATCGGTTCTTTGATAAAGGATATAACTTCATCTTTATAGGAAGGATTATATACACCATATATGTGTACAGTAACTACATTGATTTTTAAAAATTCCTATTCTTGTTATTTGCAGATATGGGGCTTTGCTCTTTTCTAATTCCAGCTTGAAATCATCACAATGATCTGGTTTTATGTAGCACAGTATAAACAGCACACTTTCTGTATGTGTCTCCAAAGTTTCTATCTACCCATGGTAGAAAGTATCTACCATTCCTTGAGATGATGATCAAGAATTAGTGAAATAAATTCCTCTGAAATGAGAACACCCATTTGGTACTGAGATCCAAGCATTGTATAGTATGCTCCATTATTTTGACTATTGAGTATGCAAATCCTCAAATGTATTACAAAATAAATGGTGATAAAACACAGAGGAAGTCCTCATGACTCCCCTAAGGAGTGTTCCTTGTTTTCATGTTGTGTGTTGCATGTGTTCACCTTGATCTTCATGCTTACATCACTTTTTGTTGAAGAATTAACATCAAAGCAAAATATTTGATTGGGTTCTTGCTTTTAACAACTTTCTTAATTAGACCCGAGTTCCTTTTCCTTCTTAAATTGAAGATTTATGGGCTCACCTAAAGGTACCATATGGCCCTAAGTTTTAGGATCCTCACAACCACACACCCTGATGCTTATTGTTTTAAAAACCAAATATACCACCACCACCCCACCACCACTCCCGAAATGCCTGCACTGACTCCTTCCCTGGCTGGTCACCCATCAGACACCACGTGGTCCACCCCAATGTTAATTGGCCCCAGGCACACAGCACACAGAAAGATGCACATTGTTATACAGAACTTGATAATCACTTGCAGAGTTCAAGTCTCAAGAAGGATATGGATCACAGCAAACATGTACCCCATGCTTCTGATTAGGAGGACATGTATTTTAATTGTTTATTTATCATATGGACTCATCAGAAAGAAATATTTTCTGAGATCTCAGCCACTTAGAGCCCAGCCCAGCCTCACATCAGCATAACCTTTGGTGGGATCTTGTTAGAAAAACAAAAGGAAGGCTTCATCCAAACTTGCTGATTCCCAAAATCCATTTCCACCAGATCCTCTAATGATGCATCCATACATTAAAATTTCAGAACTACTGAAATCTGGGAACTCTTGGCTCAAACTTCCCTTTCTGGATTGAAGCCAACTTAAACTCATTGCACAATTAAGAATTTTTCCTTCTCCTACAGAAATAAAATACAGTGAACAAATTGTGGTATTGCATTAAGTGATACCAAGATATCTGACATTTTTTTCTTAAAGATAAATATTGGGGTGTTGAAATAAGCAGAGCACATCATAATTGCAAAGTTCCTTCAATAAATCCTTCCTTCCCAATAGTATGTTTATGTACTTTGCTGCTAAGCTATAGAGAGGCCCTGTGGATCTCATATCATCTAAGGTAATGGGGTCTGTAATGGATTTGTATAAAGTGAATCATTTTTTTAAAGATTTTTGAATTTAGTTTTAGAATTTTTTTATTGATGGAACATTGCACATGCATCAATACCAATCAATATCTCTATACACTAAATTAGGTTCACTACTCAAGATCCAATTCTATCCCCCACTGTACAATTTCTGCCTTGAGAAGGTAATAAAAAGGGTCAGAAAAAGGCTCCATTTACAGTAACTTGTTTTGTATCTGCTCCTCTCTCAAATGGTCTGAAATTTGGGGAAAAGATTGTTCTAGCTAAGGACTTGAACTGGTGTTGGAAGTACTTAAGTGATATTTAACACTCTGGATAAAGAATAACTGCAGAGTAGGAAAACTCTGGTCTCCATCTCTTGGTGTGATAATTTTTGCTTCACTGTTTATTTTTAAAAGTCCCCAAATTAGTTCTAGCCCAGGGAAGGGAACCATCCATGAATTTGAAAAATCAGAGTTAAAGGGAGTGAACATAACTCTAAAGGAAAGTTTTCAGTTTTTAACAAGCTCCAGTTTTTGTACCTGCAGTTTTGCTTGATTCCCTTAAAATCAGTCACTTGAGGAAGCCAACACATTTATTCCATCATAAGAAACATTTTTTTCTAACTCATTTTTGAAAACTGCCCTCAGAGTAACCTAGTGAGTTTCACAGAAGAATGACACAATTTTGTCCTCACTGGTTATTTTAAATTTTAAAAGTTGTTATCCAGACTGATCACCCACCTTTTCTCCCAAATTAGTAACCAATGGCCTTGAACAACCTCTCTAAAATTGGGAGTCAACTCTAAAACATTGCACCATTTGATTATTTAAAAGTTCGTGCTCCAGTTTTGCTATTCCAATAGAAGAATTCCAAGGTAGTTTTGGTAAACAGCAAAAGGATGATAGAACTAGCTCCCTCAGTTTCTCTTTATGAATTTTCTCAGATTAAAGTGAAATATTCAAGCATATGTAGGAACTCTGATGATCTTTTGCAGAGACCATCCAGTTCAGTCTACAGGCATGCCTCCTCATAGATGATACCATCTAATTTTGTATGTAATGACATAAAATTGGTGAATTATCTAAAGTTACCATTCAAAAACTCTTCAAACCTGCTCTCTGCTCTATTCCTCACATAGTTGACACAAAAAAGAGGCAGTGAGCTGTCCCAGAAAAATCCGCTATGTGAATAGGATGTGCATGTGCAGGTACATGTGTGTATGGTGTCAGGTATGTTTTTCAATGCACCTTCATAACCATATCAGTTCACTTTAACCATCTATTTTTGTTATGCTCCCTAACCAGTTGTAATGCTTTCAATAACTATGTCTGCTCCCCTTCAGTAAGACGTAATCAGCATTACACTTCAGTATTAAATCCATGGTGGGAACAATGCTAGAACATTCTACTTCCTTCATGGGACCAGAGCTGGCCACTGTGGAGAGAGTGTTTTGCCAAGCCAGGGCCAGGGCAGCAATTGCAACCTGCAACCATGCAAGATACCATGTGCTGGAGAGTGAGTTCAGTGTGTGGTGGAAAGCACAGCCCTTCCTGGGGATGCCCAGCACACCTCCCATATTCAAGGACCAAAAGTTAGGGCAGGCTTGATTGCCAGAGCTATTCAGGAGATATCACTAATGATTCATCTACCTGACAGAACCTCATAAGCATTAGCAAAAACACAAAAATCTGGTGAGTTGTGGAACTATCTCAATGCAACCTTAAAGTCTCAGTAGTCTGGAAGACAGAAGGGTGACCACATGAAGGAATTTGAAGTAAAACAGACTGTATTCAAATTCCAGCTCTGCTTTTCAAACTATATTATTTTCTGATTTTCACCCTTTTCCACAAGGACTGTTTAGTGTTTGTATTAAGCTGTTATGCAACAAATATAGAGCTCTCAAGGAATAGCAATGAAGTCATCTATTGATGATAATTTTATTAAGATGATAATAGTTTTCCTTTATTAAACTCTTCCTCCATAGCTGAATCTCTTAAAATGCTTTACATACATCACTTTACTAATTCTTATAGCAGCCCTATGATACAGGTATTAATTATACCCATTTTCCAGTTGAGGAAATTGGTGCTTTTGGGTTAATTATTAAAGTTTACATAATTAGCAACTGTCAGAGAGACAGAGTTTGATCCTGGTTGCTTTCTGCCTGAGCCCTTGACTACTGATACAATCCAGTAGATAGTTAGCTGACCAGACAGGATGAGAAAAGCCATGTTAAAAATAAATCAGAACCTGGAAAAGTGTCAAAGAAGGAAGAAGCATATCCACTTTTAACCGAAGGAACATCAGTGGAGTTATTCTAAAGTATGAGATGACAGAGATGGATTAGATGAGTTTTCTAAGTAGAGAAAAAAAAACCTAGATTAATAATAGTGATCTTCCCTGTAGGAATTTATAAGAAATTGCTCATACCTTTCTCCGCAGAGCTTAAATAATTGCCCCAGCTTTATTCTAATTAGCTTTCTCCCTTGTGAGAAAAGGAATAGGGTACTAATTTTGGTTTCTCATTTGCAGAAGAGGAAAATGACACTTAAAGAGCTTAAATAAATCTTTCAAGATCACATAGAATAATAATAAAACAAAACAGCAATCACAAGTTTGTATCTCGAGACGCCATTTTAGTCCACAGTTGGCTCATATAATCCATCTCAGTCTTTTATTTAAACAAACGCCTCAGCATGGTTTATAAAGTGCACCTTGCAAATATTTGAAAATTCATATATATTGTTTCCTTTTACAAATACAGAACTTTCTCAGGAGTTTTGTGGTGACATGTTCAATTTCTGAGAATCGGGTAGAGATTCATTCTCTACAGTTGCCTCAGTAAAATTTGGAACTGTGGTATATTGCTTGCAAAGTTTTATTTGGGGGTATTCCATTGATTTTGCTTGGAACCCTGATGCAAGTGATTGATGTCTACAGGTTTGGGGAGAAATAAAGATATGGTAATGGTAACTTACCTATACCACAACATTTAGCCAGTCAGTCAAGGCAAGAAAAATTTATGGCAGAGGTATAGAGATGACACTAATTTTTCTCTATTTTCTTACCTTGAACTCTCCTTAGCATGTGGGTTGGCCTGATACAAACCATGTAGATTGGTTCCCATAAATGATTATTTATGTGGTGTTATGGCAGACATTGCCAGTTGTCTTTCCCATTTTCTTCATTGAAATACTAATACAGTTAGTATTGTCCTGGAGGGACAAGCCTTCCCTGCAATCCTCTGAGTCTTGTTGCTAATTTCTGGTCAATAAAATAGAGGGGGGGGGGAGAGTTAAATGTTCAGCTTTTAGGTTGCACTCTCCAAGATAGGAAGCAAGGCTATTTCTCCTCTCTCCTTATTTTTTTTCAAAGACTGGACCATGAACTATGGAGCTATGAATCCCTTTTGAACTGTAGAATCATTACCTATAAAAGTCACAGCTGGAGGAACAAGATAGAAGGAAACATAATTCTACAGCCCACCATACCAACCATGGACCTCATGACTTCTTGATATGGCCATGAAATAAGCTTCTACCTTGTTGAAATTACTATCTTGGTTTATTCGATTATTCATAGCTGGACCTAATAGAAGCCAGGATAATCTCTTGGGTGCTGAAGTCTTGTCTCAACCAGGTGAAATGTGACTTTCTCTGATTTCTTTAAATAGTTGCTATATAAGCAATTATTTGCTAGACCACTTAATTAGCAACACATCGAGAACTGCTGACATTTTTTATTATTGTCAAAAACTTATATTTAAAGCATTAATTAGAATTCAATTTGTGTATTTTCATGTATTAAATATTTTTCTCAACTAAATCAGAAGTTCCTTTCATTTTTGAATCTTCCTCACAAATACTAAACATTCAAGTCTTGATGATAACACTGGGATATATTTACCATCTGTGTTAAAACATGAAATCATTTTTTTCCCCAGAAATGGTCTATATATATATACAAAGAAGTAAGTTAGTGTGGGGTTGATGAGGTTGTTTTAAAGCCTAGACATATCCCTGAGTTACTTACCTCCACTCTGCCTCAGTTTCTTCCTCTGAAACATAAAATGTTGATAAAAGATTGAAGTAATAATGCAAAATGCTGTCTTAGAAAGAGGATATTATAATTAGCTTCATTTACAGATAAGGAAACTGAGATCAGAGAAAGAAAATGCTCAAGGGTGCAGACTTATGAAGGAAAGCAGTGGGATTCCCACCCTGGCACTGTATTCCAGCAACTGCTGCTTCTCTGGAGATGCTACAAAACACACTGACCCAAACCAATTACTGTGGAATTTTCCTATAAAGTCTACTCTTTCGATGATTCATTTACATTGCTCATGGATACCTTACAATTATTATTAGAATTTTTTTGTCTTTTTAGATTAAAAAAATATAACCTTTGTTACCTGAGCATCTTTCAATCAGTCATGAGCATGCGTTGATATTGGCAACTCACGAAGGTAAACTATGGATAACAAGAAGGAACATTGTAATAGTATTTTCTAACAAAGTTCAGGCCTTATTAAAATAAGAGAAATATGGTACAAGTAATGTCAAATCAATATTGCCTGCAAATCAATATTGACTGATGAAATTTTACATGGACATTCTAGCCATTAAAACAATTCTTCACATTGTCAAGATACAGATATTCCTTTCATTGCCTTTGTTTCAGTTTGAAAAACATGTGATTCATTATTTACATTAAACGTATTCATTATTTTGGTTGTCTAAATTGAAAGGAAATTGCTTACATTGAAGGGTCAAGCTGAGACAAGATTTATCTAAAATTATTTTGAAACTTCTTGTCACCATTTACATGATAATAGTACATCTCAGCCTCTTGTAAAATTGTCTAAATGGGGAAATCTTAATATGTGATAATGCTATTTCAGCTCTGTTTACAATTGCCAAGATTTGGAATCAAACCAAATATCCCAAAACAAACGATTGGCTAAAAAAAAATGAGGTATATATACATGATGGAATATTACGCATCAATCAAGGAGGACAAACACACGTCATTCACAGCAACATGGATGGAACTAGAAAGACTCATATTAGCAGAAATAAGTCAAAAAGAAAAAGAGAATAAAGGATGGTCTCACTTATATGATGGATACAGGAAAAACAAACAAACGAATAAGAAAAAATAAAAACAACCAATGGGACTGAACAATGGCTCGAGAGAGGAGGGGGAAGAAGGCAGGGGAGGCGAAGGGCACAAAAGATCAGGATGGTTAACAGGTGTTAGCAAAGTGGGAAAGCCCTGGGGCATACAATTATGCAATAATGTAATATAAATATAAATATACATATATATGCAAATTAAATTTTTTTTAAATTAAATTAAAAAAAAAGAACAACCATCACAAAGATAGTTGACATTCTCTGTGGATATCTCTTCTATCCTATTCCCCATTATATATTCCCAGAAATAATAATCAGTGCACTGGGTTTGATGTTTGTCATTCCAGTGATATTTGAAACTTTTAAATCACACATCAGTAAATAATATATTATTTTGCATGGTTATAATTTCATAATTATGTTATTGTTATATGTATACCTATGTAACTTGCTTACCACAAAATAATTTTTTAAATTATTTTTTTTTTAAATCTCCTAACTAGGATATTTGAGAACATCCCCGTTTGTTACTTCTATTATTGTATCCAAATTTCAAGTTCTTAAGGTTTTAAAACTTGTAATATTTACCATATTGATATCTTGTTGTATCCTAATTTGCACACTGATATCTTGTTGTATCCTAATTTTCTTTTATATATACGTTTTAAGCCTGAAATAAGCAATATAGTTTAAAATTTAAAAAAAATCCAAACAAGAGAACAGTAAAGTTAAGGAATTATAACATAGTGTTCACTATCTAAAGATAGATAACATATTTGACTAAGAAATTTGTACTTTATTTATTTATAAGCGCATTCTACAAAATGAAAGTTGCACTGAGATAACTTTCACAATATTTACTGAAGACAGAACAGATCAATCGTAACAGTATCTAACAATAATACAGGACATTATAGTTCATATAGGGCTTGGATCTCTGCTTCTCATTTAATTCTCATGTGAATTCTGCTGTCTCAGGTATTACTCTCTATGCCCATTTTACAATAAGAAACCAAGAATCAGAAAAGTCAAGTGTCTTTACCAGGCCCCACAAACAGGAAGTAGTTGACCAACTTTAAATGGATCCAAGTCTAAGACGCTTCTTAATACAACATGTTTCAAAATCTTAGCTGAGGTCAGTAGCAGACTTCAGGTCCAATATCTTATATTTCTTTCCAGGAAAGGTCAAAGGAGGATATTAAACCAAAAATGTTAAAACATATCTTCCCCCTGCCTACCAAAAAATAAATAATAAAAGATATATCATAGGAACACATCTTGAGCTCTGCTTTTAATGCTTATGCACTGAGAGGGGATCAAAACCAATCTCTATTTACCTCATGGGCTGCAAAGATAAGAAAATTGAATTTATCTGAAAAAAAGTCAAAAGTCCTGGGTTTATTTCCCCAAATCAAAAGAACAATCCAGAACTTCCTTCTCCAAGTACTGAGATGCACATTCCCTCTCATCAATTTTTCCAGCAACTTCTTTTCTAGAATTAAACCCTGAGCGTGGAACTGGAGATACCCAACAACTAGGTACATAGGGGAGCTATCTCAGATGATCTGGCCCAGGTGCAGAAGAAAACAATGCTCTTCCTAAGGTGCTCCCCTTTTTTATAATAATAAAAAGTTATAATCACTTTTTAAATAAGTTTTTCCTCATTTGGATAAGCACAGTCCATGAGTGTGGCTCTCTCTGGTCCATGGCACAGTTCATGCCTGTTAATGACCGACCCCCATAGTTTACTAATCACAAGCTAATCTTGCTTTGGTGGGTTAATATTGGCACCCAGCTCACTTAGAAAAACTATTTACTATTAAATTTTCAAATTAGTCATCAATTGACACCAGCATAACTTCTTTTTAAGGGTCAGTGTCTTTGTATACAACTAATTAAACTGAGGAACTCATCTGTTCAAAAGTTGCGAGAATTATGATTGTGAAAAAATAACACTTTTGCCTCAAAACTGCTAGACTCATATGTACAAAGTTTATATATAATGTGATGAAATAATTATTGTAATTAGCATCTTAATTTGAATTTAGATGCAATTTGTTTTTTTTTTTTTTCTTTTTAGAAATCTAAATTAATTCCCTGGGAAACTGATGAGAATTTTTCAAAGTAGAAATAAATGCCTGTAATAAATCAAGAGATAAGGGAACAGGCAGAGATTATTCTGCAATTAAAGTTTACTAAATTAATTCCACTTAAACTCCTTGGAGTTTAATGTGGAAAAACTAGGAAGTGTGTATCTTCTTGGATTAAAATAGTTCACACACTGAAAATTTAAAGGCAAAGTAGGGAAAAGAAACACATAATCAATATTTCCCTAAACACTAATCAGAAAATAAATGCTAATATTCCTCTCACAGTTTGATATTAAAAATATAAATAAAAGGCACCAAACTTGAGCAAATTAAATGGAAGCATGGACAGGTGATTGGAAGTTGAATGTGAGTATTTGTTTTACCCAAATGAATGTAAATTTCATTAGTTGATAATTAAAAGGAAATTATACAGACATTACAATTACTGCCAATGGCATAAATTATGAAGCTGTATGGCAAAACAATTTAGGAACCCACAATGCTGTTACTATTGTCAAACTGGTTACCAGAGAAACCTAGGATAAATAATATACTTTGTGACTATGGAAATGAGGCCTTGATGTGTTGCTAGGCTGTTAAAGCTAATGTCATTGTATAAAACAATAATGTTAAACATTATTAGTTTTTTAATTATGTCAGTTAATTAGAATTGTTCCTGTTAATTGCCTATGATTCATCTCCAGATGAAAAATGCTCAAGAAAGAGATTTGACTTTTTCTTTCCCAACATACTATCTAAAATAAGACCTGAAATTTGTATGACTGGATTTTACAAATACCATTAGCCTGGGCAAGCAGTGATAATTGTGGTCAAATTCATCCATTATAAAAGGTACTTAAAAAAAGAAAGAGCCATCGTTTTACTACTATAAACTCAAAGATTGACACTCAGTTCCCAAATGTTGGTATTATGTTAAAGATTTTCACCCACAAATCAAAAGCAAATACAATAAGGATAAATAAAGACTTTGACATTTGCCTAACCTACAGACACCATACATCTACGAACCCTCCACTTTCCCTATTTCATGATTTCAGGAATTATCTGTAATCTCTTAATTGTACTCACTTGTCCAAAACTTTGAATGTCTGACTTTATGATAAAGACTTTATCAAGCACAAGGGCATCGATATACCATTTGACATCACTGAAACCAACAAAACTTCTATATCACATGTAATTTCAGATAGCCCAGATATCTGAATATCAGCAAAGTAATCCCACCCAAGCCAAGTTTCCCTATCCAGATTAAGAACTGGTTCTTGAAGTTTTGCCCATTACTCTATTCCTAGTGCTTACACAAAGGCCCATAGCAGGTGTTCAGTTACTATTTGTTGACAGAATGATTTACCATTACTGAAAAGGAGAGCAATAGGAAATAAATCTCTCAAGATACATTTTGTCCCATTGATGTTAAGTATTCCTAATATAACACTGAGAGAATTTACATAGGCATAAAAACATTTTTAAAAAAACATAAATTAACTTTTCAGTGACCATACTTTCAGATTCTATACTTTATAAAAAATATAGAATTTGTGTTTATATTTGATGAGAAGTCTTTCTTTTAAAACTTTTTAGTGTAAAGGGAGATTTCAGCAAGCAATATTTGATACCATAATACACTGAAATCTACGATGTGATCATACCAATTCCCTACAATATGTACCAACAAGGAAGATTCATCTCTATAGAATTTTAGAAGCACAGGGATGTTTAAGGTCATTTGGTTCAATCACCCTGCCCATTCTCTTCTCAGGATCCCCATGAACTTGTCACTCAACATCTTCAAACAACCAGAGTAAGAAACTCACTACTTGCCAAGAGGTCCCATCCACCTAGCTCAGGCTCATAGAAATATCTTCTAAAATTCACCTCAAATGTAACTAGGTACACATTTTCTGTATCATCCCTAATTCTAGCCTTCAGGGGCTCATAAGATATTTGACATTTATCAGATCAGATTTTGAAAAATCTTAATATATACTTGAATTAATTTAAATATGTGATGAAACTGCAAAGCAGACTGTTGATTAAAATTCCTAAATGATATCCCAGTATCAAAAAGTAATCACTTCTCTGTATAATGGAAGGGACTATTGCAATAAGTAGAGCGCAGAGAAGAAATTGGACTATATAGCATCACTTTGTTATGCAACATCATTTGAGTTACCAAACTATTTTAATTAAAAAAATCACCTTCTCAGCTTTTTAGATGTTCTAGGACTGTGTAAGTAAATATATTTTTAAATGTCATCTGGGAATTTTGAATAAATATGACCTTTCTTTTTGGCATATTTTTTGATAACAACTAAAACCATTTAAAAGCATTCTTTCTAGGTGACTCTTTGGAAAGATCCCAGAAGGAGATTGGGTAACAAAGTTACCCTGAACTGGAAGACATATTTCTACTAATTCCATCCCTCGTACTCCTTACTCCCACACTTGTGCATCCTGAGATCACATCCAAAATTTCCTATGCCCAAGTTCTATGACAGTGTCTGCTTTCAGAGAACTGAAAGTAAGACTATTCCTTGTCTCACCTATGTCTTATAAACTCCCTTCATTGCATAGCCTTCTGAAACCTATCACTTTTTTCGAATGAAGACCAGTGGTTCTCAACTGAGAGCAATCTTGACAACTTTGGGTGACATTCAGCAGAATCTGAAGATGTTTTTTTGTTGCTATAACTGGGGGATGAGAAGCTACTACTCTTCTCTACTGCAAAGAAGTATCTGGCCCTACATGTTAGAAGTGAATGATTGAGAAACCTTGATCTAGGTATTTAGATGCTAAAACCCAGGAAATTTTGAAGGTCACTGCTGCTTTCATTGTCATGTGCCTTTTTACAAACAAAGAATCCCAAGGTTCAGCAGAAGTTCCCTTCTGGTTAAGGACCTCTCCAGTCTCCTTGGGAATCTATCTTTTTAAAAAGCCTGCTGGGTGATTCTGATGCAGCCAAACTGAACTGAAGAACAACTAGTATTTGGAGTTCACTGTCCTCCATGTGTCCTGGGAACATCAGCTTTTTTATTGTCACAGAATATTCTGGAAACATCCTCTCACAAAAATTAAAGAAGTTTGCCACGTGAGATGCCCTATGATGGAAAAGAGGAGAGAAAGTAAGACTCATTCCCTACATGTTAGCAAAAGGAGCCACAGAGCTAAGCGCCACTGAACTGCAGGCAGCTGCTCAATGCTTCATGAGACAGCCCTCCATAAATGCTGTCCTGAAAATCTTGGAGGAAAAGCGGCTCTACTTTGCTTTCATAAACCGGTGCTAGGGGTACTTGACATGAAGCTCCCTGGGGAAAACTCATATCTTTTGGAGCAAAATCCACCAAAACCAGCACTTGCAGAAAGCCTGAGAGAACCAGGAGTTCAGGGCACTAAGATTTGGCATATTACATTAAATGTGGCTAAAACCATCTTATCATCTTCACTGAGTAGTTAAGCCAGAGACTTAGAATTGATATACTTCTGTTTCTATTTAACAGTAACTAAACACAGTTAACCTGCATCTTGGGCCTGAGTACATCTCTTTTCTTGCTGTTCTCCTAAATATTTCTTGCATAATATTCAATTCATCTAATTACCTGGTTTGTAAAAAACCCTAGACAGCCTCCAAAGAACATATCCAAGAATTCTGGGCTAGCATCAATAGCACTTTTCATTCAGAATATATTCAAAGATTCAGACTATTTGGTTCCAAGATAATCTACCTTCCTTTCTTTGAAATGACAAGCTCTTTAGACTGGAACCACAGGAGCTTTTCAATAAACCTTTTCAAAATTGATTAACTGACTTCTATGTACTTTTACCATTTACCATTTATTGTTTCACTTTCCAAAAATTCAGCTTTTCTATGCATATATTCTTCCAGAAGCTGGTGATTTCATTTTGAAATTTACCATTTTTCCTAAATATGACTGGATAGCATCTTTGGTTTTTAAGGCCTGCATGTCAATGAATAATCTGACAGTGTCATGAAGAAATAAGAATGAAGCAGGTAACCTGATACTTGGGAAATGTAAGCTTCACAATTAGGCCACTCTCTCCAAGTACAGGTGTCCCGATCACTGGACTCTGACCCCCAAAGTCTGCATCCTGGTCTTTCTGAATCTGTCGGATCTCCTCATTCAGGAGGTAGAAATTCAGGGCTGTTGTGGTATTTAGACCAGTATGTATGTGTGGAGGTTTTAGCACAGGATCTGGTACAATGTGAGCTGTCCAATCCATGACAAGCACTACTATGGGACTTGTTTTGAATATCTGGTTTGGTAACAAATTTAACCAGTTCTAATACAAAAGTTCGTAAACCTTCTCTCTTCCTATTGGTAATTTCTCATATCTAGTCATTGTGGTTGAAGATTGTTTTTACTATATAAATTATTTATTTATATATTTCACATCATTGTAATCCCCCAGGATCACCCATCACTTTCCCTCCCTGGCCGCTCCAGCTAGCCCCCCCCCCCCCCATTGTGTACTTTTGTTTGGTTGTCCATATGTTAGTGAAACCATTTGGTTTCTGTCTTTTTCTTTCTGACAAAGATTCAGTATATATACATAATGGAATATTACTCATCAATTACAAATGACAAATTTGATGATTTTATGGTAACATGGATGTGGTGGAAGATTTTGGGCATTCACATATACAGGAACACCCCTTTCCTTTATGTCATTCACCCACTTTTCTCTAATTCATTCACTGATTCACCATGTAAGCACTCATTGAACTCACATGGGCTGACTATGCCAGACCCAGGATTTGAACTAGGGCTCTAGTGGACACAAGGTAAGATCTCTCTTTGGAATGCTTATCAATGGAATAAGGTAGTGTGGGGAGGACTTGAATGGCTAGAATGAATGGCTAGAAAGAATGTGTATGTTAAAATTACCATATGTTATAATGTGTGTGTGTTGACACTTGACTACTCTAGGGAGTGTAAAGGGCTTCTTTCAAAGAAGATTGAAAGATTGGTAAGATTGGTAAGTAGGGTTCCTGGGTAAAGCAGGGATGGAAGCTCACACCAGGCAGAGGATTCAGCAGGGACAAAAGACTTTTTGCTCATTCCTTGACTCTCAACTCAGATGTCAGCTCTTAGGGAGAACCCATCTTCCAGACCCAGATCAGGGATTCTGTCTGATTGTTTACTCTTAGAGCAACCTGTAATTTTTCCTCATGGTCCTTCTCAACAGTTTGTAATCCCATATTTATTTATTTTTATGTCTTCCCACTAGACCATAAACTTCATGAAAGCATTGGCATTACATCCTAGTCCAAAGCTGGTGACCTATGAATACATCTATTCCATTAGCTATAAAATTATTTCTTTGTGCCTCAGGGTAGATCCTTGACTTGCTGATTAGTTTTCTTTAACCCTTCATGTCTATTCTGGTACAGTGAATCAAGGTTATAATCTGGGATATTCTAGAATCTCCTCCTTAGAGTGTTTGAAGATTTCTTCAGATGCCTCAGTTGTTAGAGTACAGAAAAGACATAAGATCTGTCATCAAATAGGTATAATCTAAAGGTTGAGACAGGGAAAATAGACTCATGAACTACATAGAACTGTAGATGTTTCAGTACTAAGAAAGGACCTTGGAGTTTTTGCAGATTATAACACTCATTTAATAGATGATCAAAAGAACCAGAACAGCTCAGGCCAGTCGACTCCACTACCCATTGCAAGACACAGCCTCAGAAATACTTCTGAACGTGTTCACCACATATCTGTATGGTAGCTTAACTAATAGAAGACCCCAGTCCGCCAACTCTTGCTTTAGTTCTGAACAAAGCTAATATCCCAGGTGCTACACTTCCATGTGGGTTTAATTGATAAGGAGAATTTTCTTTTTCTAAACTACTTTCTTTGAATTGGGTACAGTGATTTCAATTCAGTAACAGGAAGGGACTGACTAGGACAAAGAAAGGATCCTTTAACACCTGCAAGTTTCTGGAACCCTTCACTTGTCACATCCTATATCTGGAATCTAAATGGTTGGATTTGATGGATGCATCAATAGAAGCCTACTATCCCTGCAGCCCATGGAAAGCTTTAAAAGAATAGTTGATGATAAATAAAAGACTAAATAATATTAACATGCAGAATATTGGGCCATGTGCACATTTGCACCTTTCCAGACAGCTTCCAGTTTGCTCCACATATTCAGTAGTCAAACTGCCAAATAAACTTTCTGTCCTTCCAAAGATGGTCTCATTTCTTGAAGTTTCAGTTTTTGTAATTTGGCTGATTGAAGAACTTGGCTGAGCAAAGCATCATCAGAGATGATTTCTCTTGTTGTGAATTCAAAAGGCTCCAGCATGCAGCACAAATGATCCATTAGAGTCCATTGTCTAGAATTCAGGAAAACACCTTCTGCAGCTTTGTGCACTAATGCGAGTGGTTCTTCCTTTCTTTTTCTTTTCCTTCTATGGGAAAAGCACGCCTCCTGACATAGGCTGGTTTTTTATACATAAGCTCTTTATGTAGGACTAAAGTTGGGGGAAATGGTCACACTTTAAAACTCCTCAGAGCATTCTAGGAAATGGGAAGACCAAGTATTCCAAAGAGACTGGGAAAAACAGCATTATTTCTGAGTTGATCAAGAAAATATAAATCTAATAAAGTCCCTACAGGAAAAGGAACACCTAAGTATTTAGTGTGCATGGTAAAATATTTTCAGGTCAGTAAGATAGAATAAGATATTGCTAACTCTTTCTGCTTGAAGTTCTGCTATAAAAATAAGAACTTAAAACATGATATTCAAAACAATTTTGAGAGAGAATAAAATTAGAAGACTAGAAGATTTACTGTAAAGCTATAGTAATCAAGAGAGCATGGCAATTGTATAAAGATAAATGAATAGATCAGTGGAATGAAAGAGTCCAGAAATAGCCTCTTTTACATAATATACAATTTTTGACAAATATGCAAAAAGAGTCAATGGAGAAAGAATAATCTTTTCAAGAAATGGTGCCAGAACAAGTGGACTTGTTCTGTCCAGATACTCCCCCCCTCAAAAAAAAACCAAAAACCAAAAAACAAAAGCAAGCCAAAAAACTTTGGTTTACACATAGTAGCAACAAAGTGAATCCAAAATTTATCATGGACTTAGATGTAAGAGCCAATACTACAAAACTTCTAAAATAAAACATAAAAAAATCAAATCTTTGTGACCTTGGGTTAGGTAAAGATAGCATTTTTATCAAAAGAACAAAGTGATAAATTAGATTTTATTAAAAGCTCACTGTTCAAAAATCACTGTTGGAAAAATGGAAAGATAAGTCACAGGGTGAAAGAAAACACTTATAATACATATATTTGCAAAATGCATATCTAAACTATATAGAGCTCTCAAATTTTAATATTAAGAAAACAGACCACTTATTTTTAATGAGCAAAACATTTGTCCTGATCTTAGTAAAGTTTGTATACAGATGGTTAAAAACCTATGAAAAGATACTTGACACCATTTGTCTTTAAAAGTTCAACATACACCTATTAGATGATTTAGTGATTCAATTCTTCAACACCAAAGAGAGACAAAAACCTATGTTCATATAAATATTTGTATGTATCTTCTCATTATAAATGTAATGGAAATAACCAAAAATGGAAACAAGATATGCCTCAATACATGAGTAAACAATGTTGGGTATACACACCATAGAATACTACTCAGCAGTAAAAAGGGATAAACTTGATATTTATTGATATATCAAAACCACAGATGGATCTCAATTATGCTTAGTGAAAGAAAGCATACAGAAACCAAAAATGGGGTACATGTTAATGATTCAATTTATATAAAGTTCTAGTAAATGCAAACTGATCTATGGTGGCAAAGCTAAGTTAGCGGTTGTTGAGGATGGGGCTACAAAAAGAGATAAAGAGGTACAAGGAAACTTTGGGGAGTTATGGATATTATCCATGTCTTGACTGTGAAAATATTTTCCTGGATATAAAGATATGTCAAATCTATTAAAATTATATACTCTAAGTATGTAAGACTTCCTTTATGTCATTTATAGCTTTTTCAAGTGTAAGAACAAAAATAACAGGACATTATTTTATGAAATTGGAAGTGATGACTTGAGGACTAAGCACTGTGGAATCTTAAAAGGATTGACAAACCACATAGTCTTTAGGGGAGGTTTTCCAGAGGAAGTGAGACATATCTCAAATCTGAATGAATGAGAAGAACTCTCATTGGAGGTCAGTTCATCAAATAAATTTTGACAACTACTGAATTCTTGCTTCCAAAGAACTTAATTGGTGGGGGTAGAAACAGACATAAAAATGCTCTGTTTCAAGATAATTTGGAGTAAATAGTAGGTAAATGTTTCTACAAATGTTCTGGAAGCACAGAGGAAGGGCAACTTAATAAATACAAAAAATAAATATAATAATAAATATAAAAATAAATAATATAATAAATATAAAAAATAAGTGCCCATTAAAAAAGAAACATTCAGAGCTAAGTCTTAGAGATGAAAATGAGTTAGTCTTAAAAAAAAAAAAGAAGAAGAAAAGAAAGAAAAAAACATCAATTCCAAGATAAGGAAATCAGAAAGACTTGAAGGTGTGAACAGTATACTGTATTCTGAGAAATCAGAATTGTCAATCAGTATTAATAGATCATAAAAATTCAGTGAGGGGAGACATTCATCTATACATACTTGGTATATGACCCAAGCATTTAAGTGCGTTTATGGACTAGGAAACATCAGATTACAAAATAGGGGATACTTCTGACCTTACAGAATTTCCACTGTAGATAAGAAGAACATCTTAGAAGGCATCTGTGATCAAACCATACAGATCAGTCCAGAACAGGTTATGAAGAGCTTGAGATTTTGCATTAGGAACATGATGCCCATACAGAAGAGTGGGTGGATCTGATGAAGAAAGACTAGAAAAAAGAGGAAACCTATTCGTTCACTCTGACAAGAACCAGGATGAGAACAGAATAATAAAACATTTGAGAGGGAAAATGATGGTAAGTTCAGAGAAAGACATGCTGACTTTGAGGCTACCAGGCAGGAGCTGACTTAATTAGTCTGGGGCTCATCAGAAAAGTGAGACATAAAATGGAGAGGAGTCCTGAGAATCTGATTTAGTCCTGAGAATCTGGTTGAGAATCTGACTAAGACTAAAAAGACATCTCCCCGCCACTCCCTCCAGGCTCTGTGAGATACTGAAAGCTAACCTAATTTTTTATCAAAGAGTACCCTGATCTTGACCAATACCAGCCTTTGTTTATTCTCCTCATATGGAAAATCAGTCATAACGTTCAGCACCTGTGAGGTGTCCCTCTGCTCTACGCAGGCTCCCAATATTGAATTCAGAAGAGGTCTGGGAGATCATCACACCCATTTTCTTGTATTTACACCATGTTTGCTTCAAAAATTTTATGTGTTCACATAGACGATATCCAAAATCACCTCACATCCAGAAATCAAAAAGCAACTGAAATACAACACAAATCATTTTGTTTTTCTTTCACACAGCGACTATTTTTCTGAACATATATTGATCTGTTTGCGATTACTTGGTTCCCTTAAGTCCTTATGAAAACAAACAAATGTTAGAACACTTTACAGGAAAACCAACACCCCAGCTTACACAGTAAGGTGCTCACAGATTAATAATGTGAAGAAGATTCTAGTCTTTTAGAAAGTTGCCACCTCAAGTGACTATCTTTGCTGAAATATATGGACCCCTCCCTCCACCCTCTCTTCTAGAACATATATAAGGACAGTATGTGTGTAATAGCGTCTTTCCATTCACTCCTAAAATGACTTTCTTAGTAAACTGAGTATTCCCTAATTTCTGCTGTATCCAAACATAATTTATGTTAGGCTTAGGTGAGCTAAAGCATATCCACTTTTTGCATTTGTCAGAGGTCTTTGACAAAATATCCCAATTCATTTCCAAGATGAACAGAGAATGTGTCACTAAAATACTGCTTTGCAATTGTCTTTGGAATATTGGGAGAGTGTTACAGTATTTGAACCCAAAGATAACATGTATGATCCTTCTCCAGGTGTGTAGCATTTCTTCAGGAAATAATCTTAGGCAGGACTTTGTGACATCCTTCAATTTATACAGAACTTTGACCACCATTTTAGAAGGGAGGTCCAAAAATCTTTACTACATGGAGTGTTCTGTACCTTTATCTGAATGACATGGGTCAAAAGGCATGAACTTTAGTGAGCACAGCTGCTACTATTATTCAACAAGGAAGCACCAGCTCCTCTCACTGTAGGCATATTAACAACCAAAATACAGGGTCTGGTTCCACTGCCTTTATTAGTAAAGGATTTCTAAATTTTCAGCATCTTCCACAGTCAGACATTAAAGGAAATGGCCTTTTATTATTTCTTGCTTATAGTTCACTAGTAAAATGCAAGCAATTTAAGATAAAATATGAAAGACTAAATAACTAAATGCCAAATTACAATTTCCATACTTCGATCTTGATACTCTATTGCTGGATCAGGCTCTTTAATATTCCACAACGCCTGTGACAACTACTTCTCCAAGTGTTGGATATGCAATTTCGATCTCTTTTTCTCCGAGTCTTTGTACCTTTTAGTCTAACAACAAAGAGGAACAAAGATCCTAATTATACCCATAATCATTATTATCTGAAGAAGTTCCCAGTAATTAAATTTTAAAGAAAATTTATTTAATGAGCTTTCTACAGTCACATCCAAGCAATACACATTCAAGTAGATAGTGATTAGTATGAAATAGCACTAATTTGAATGACTTGATAAAAGCTCCTACTTCACTACTATGTTTTTAATAATTGTGTAATTACATAGAGAATTATTCCTGTAAATATCGCTTGTTTTATATAGAAATGAGGACATGAAGATGTGTTCTATCTGGAGCAAATTTCCAATATTTTGAAGCTGTATCTTCTTGTGTCAGCTAAAAAGTTAATATGTACGTCTTAATTACACAAACACACACACACTCTCGCATGGAACATACACCTTTCATTTGCATGACTTCAGAATAAGTGCTTAGCTTAGTAGAAGCAGAGGTGGAGAGAAAATAAATCTTCTATGAAGGAGTACATGGTCATTACCAGTGAATGGAAATGAAAAGCATATTTCAGTGAACATCTCCTAATTATCCCATAAGAGAGGCGCGATAATTGGCATAGACTATATCTATGTTGTCGCGTCTATATCATTTCCAGTGATTTATGGAGCTTTAGAAATGTTATCATGCAATATTGTGCATTTGTTCTTTATATTTCAGGTCAAAATAAAGTGCTGATCTTAAATACAACTCTAAAAAGAGAAACTGCTCAAAGCAGACCTTGTTCATTTAAATATTTTTCCCTCCTGCCATGGCAATAGGATACTAATGGATACCCTACATTCCCAAATAGTTAATGCAAGAGCTATGAAACAAAGAGTTCCAAAACAGGAGATCTAGGTTCAAAATTCATCTCTGCCTGTAGTTACAGATGTAATTTTGTATGATGTTGGATTATCCTCCTAGCCTCAGTTTCTTTTCTACAAAGTGAGATTAGAGGTCTAGTTTCTAAGGATACTCTCAACTCTGACCTGCAGTTTTTCTCAGTACCACTAGTTCTAGAACACATTTCATTTAATTTCATAAAAAGCAACAGCTTGCGGTAGGTAGCCCCTTCTTGAAATGCAAAATTAAAAGAAATAATCTAATACTTTCAAAAGACAACATTTGAATGCAGAGGGACTAGGGAAGCTCTCCCTAGCAAATACCTTTATTTAATATTTTATTCAATAGACCAAAGATACAAAGTCACATAAATTTGTTAAATTTGTTAAAAACAGACATGGAATTACATGTGGAATTAAGTAAGATAGAATTGACAAGGTTTAAGCTCATAGAAAAAAATTCCAAATGGTCTTGCTTTCTTAACTCCTACCAAAACCTTCTTTTCAACCTTCCACAATTTCATCCTAGGGGGAAAGAGGTTAGGCTAGAAGGACAAAAGAAAAAAGTTTCGAAAGTATTGGAACCCAGCTCCCTATTTAGCCTGAATTTTATCAAGTAATTGACTAGCCTTGATGCACTCTATAACCTGAAGAGCTATATTAGAAGTTTTAGAGGTAGTGAAGTAGGATGAAAAAAAGAAAAAGGGGGGTGGGAGTGCATAAATTTGGCAAAAGTGGTGAATTGCATGGTGTTGGATAGAAACAAGACTTGTTTGCTAGTATAATGTATATACAAATATTGATTTGTAAGAAGACACACCTACAACTCATATGATCTTTTTAATCAATGTTTTTTGGTTTTTTTTTGAGACTAGGTCTCACTATTTTTGCCCGTGGAACCGCAGGCTCTCATTGCCCAGGGTACCCCAGACTCAAGCAATCCCCAGCCTCAGCTTCCCAGGTAGCTGGGATTACAGGCGCGCGCCACCACGCCCAGCTATTTTTTTGGAACTAGGTCTCACTACGGGCCCCAGGCAGGACTCAAACCGCGATCCCTAAGCCCCGGCCGCTTCATAGGCTGAAGCTTACAGGCACGAGCCACCGTGCCGGGCCCCTTATTAATCAATGTTGAAAACTAATCATCTGAAAAAGGAAAAAGAAACTTAGCTGAGTAGATTGAGTTACTAAAGCCCCGGAAGTCCATCCCAGAAACAAAGTTTCTGGGTTCTGGCCAGTATGACTGACCACAGACTCCCTGGAAGCACAGGGGAAAGTGTAACTAATCTTGATCTGATGTGGTAGATTATACATTGTTCGAATTTCTCTTCTGGCCCGACACAAAGGAGGTATTTATCACTTCTGGAAAATTCATAGTTTTTCTGAGCTGAAATGCTGATTGGAGAGAGGGATTTTATGGCCATTTATCTAGAAAGGTACTTTTGAGTGGAGTCGCTAATTGAAGTTACATTATTTACATAATTCACTTAGGCTCTCAGGAACCCAGGAGTCAGTTACTAACAATGGAAATAACTCCTGGGTACTAGCAACTAAATTCAGATCGGACACTAGCCTTAGCTTAGAAGAATGAAGGAACTCATCATAGACATGAAGAATTTGTTCTCTTTCTTATGATTTTCCTAGATTAAAAAAAAAAAATTTAACAGCACAGTAATAGTTGGAGCCAATTCAGCAACCGTTTTAGGACTCTGGATATAAGCATTATTCAAGCAGTTCTCTGGAAGCCTCTTGCAAAATAGATAGGGAAGCCAAACATAGATAATAGGACAAAAATAAAACCTGAAAAATTACAAATATTAAAGTTCTTACCTTTTAAAGTCCTCTTTCAAATTTATAGTTGAAACATCAACTACTTTCCTTTCAAAATTGTATTTCTGTTTACTTTGAGTAACTACCACACTTCACAGTTATACTCTATAGTCAGCGCACTGATCTTCATTTTTAAAGTATATGGTGAGTCCTTAAGATGCAAAAAAAATTAACATATCATAAAAAGGGCAATTCACTTGAGGATGAAATTTGGATCGTGGAATTTTCCTTAGTAAACATGCTATTTGAGCAGGCTAGATACTGGATGAATCATCTTCAGGTTTTCCTGTTTAATTCACAAATAAAGCTGGCAAATTTTAAAACAAGAAGGAGCCTGAAAATAAGATAAGTTTGTTTGTGACTCGACAGCATCAAGGAGCTGCCACTTTCCTGGCTGATTTTGTTTTCTATGCCCATGATGTGTGAGAAAAATGCCAGCGCAGAGAAAATAAAAAGCTGAAAAAATGGATTTTGATTAGTAAGGAAATGGTACTGATTGTGAATTTCCAGTTTGTCTCATTCTTCTGACTTTCCTTTCAAAAGCCTTTTCTTTCATGTTTTATACTCCCTGGGTTGTTAATGTCGCCTCATTTGTTGGTTCTGCTTTCAACTCAGGCATTCACTACCTATACCTGTACTTCTCCCTCTCTTTTATTACTTTACACTTGTGATGCTGGCAGTTATTTAGATAAGCTTTTTACCAAGTTGCCCAAGTTCCCTGAAAGGAAGCCATTCTTCAGCTCATCAGATATGTAATAGCGCATTTAGCTTCATTCAATTCCACAAACCTTCACTGATCAACCTACTATGCACTAGGCAGCTGGTCAGCAAAAGCAGAGAACCAGAGATCTTTATTTATCTGCCAGTTCTTTCTAAG
Organism: Uropsilus gracilis; assembly: GCA_004024945.1. NCBI lineage: Eukaryota > Metazoa > Chordata > Mammalia > Eulipotyphla > Talpidae > Uropsilus > Uropsilus gracilis. Next base: position 34,578 of record PVHY01005332.1, read on the forward strand.
CTGCTTTCTGAAGTATATTCTTGCCTCTGACATCTCATTTCTCCCAATTGCATCATTTTGGATAAACAGCAGCTTAGGTCATTGAGCATTAGATGTGTTCCACAGTTAGGTGAAGCTGAACTTTGTATTGTGAAGTATTTCCAGTGATCAGGAAAGTATACCCACCACCACTGCTGTGTCTGACTTCAGTGACTCATTCATTTGGCACTTAATTAGTTAATAAACAGACCGTTTCATTGAGAGCATACATTAGCATCTGACACCGGCTGGCAGACGAGCCTTCTTGATTGATTAAAATATACATTTAAATATATTCCCTTAATTTATATCAGTTGCAAAGTGAGGCAGTTATCTTTATAACGGAGAGCATTAGTGTAAATTATTTAGTATCTTCATTCTAATTTGCAGCATATTATAATATCTATCTTGATCTCAGAACTAAATAAATCATCTGTCCCAAATTCTAAGCACACTGTGAGTCCTGAGATTTTTATATCTTTTTTCTCATCTTTCCAATTATTCCAAAGGAAACTAGAACACAAAAGAATAGCAGTAGTTTACTCAAATGGAAAAAAAAATAATTTTTTAATGCTGTGATCATTCAGAAGAATGAGGAGCTTAAATTCTGGTCAATGTTTATTTGTTTTATCATGAATAAAAGATAGAGAGTGGTATTCACATTCTCAGGACTTTAGGGTGGTGATTTTTTTTGTCATTGTTGCTGTTTTTGTTGGCTTGTTGCTAATTTAGATAGAAAAGCTTTTATTATCAACCTGTTTTGAGAGTTGATTATGTCACTGCTTTTGCACCAGTTTTTAAAAACAGGATGGTGTAAAGGGAAATTGACTTAATTGCAATTGTTGTTGAAAAATGAGGCACACAAGTGATAAAGAAAAAAAATATTGTATAGTGTACAAATATAGGTGAGGGAAACACTTTTTCAAAATATTTTTTCTGATAACAAACACATGATGATGGCCAGCGTATAAAATATACAAATGTATCAAGAAAAAAATGAAACCACCTATAATGCATAATCCAAAATTAACCATTCTGATAGTTCCACTTTAGAGGATGTATTTTCACGAATTTAGATATACTAAGCTTACTATCTTTAACCTTCTTTTCTATTTAATGATATATCATGAACATCTTCCCATGTTGTTATACATCACTTTAGAAAATTTTAATGACTACATAGTATTCTACCATGTAAATACAATATAAGCCAATTCTCATAGTTGAATACTTTTATTATTTATTCTCTTTGGATATGTGAGGTAACACTTTCACATTTTAAGTAAATGTGCGCATCCAGAATTAGGGAGATACGCTGTGGTAGACATAGTATCCAGTCTCCTCTGTTGCATGTGCAATTGGATGAAAGTAGCCTAAAGACTTCATTAGGAATGGTTGAATGCTTTTGAGGCAATCTGAAATATTTGATAATCAGTACATGATTATCTTCTCTTCAAAGCAACTGCTGAGACTCTATATTACATATGATGCAGCCTTATTAAAGAAGCTCATCTTCCTGGATGCCTGAGTATCTGATGGAACAGAGTCTCCATAACAACCTATGTGTGACAGGAAGTAACTTCTTTCTGTGTTACTAAGAATTTGGGATTATTTATTTCCTCAACATGACATTGCCCAGTCTGACTAATAAGTGCATTCATATATTTATTAGTTCTTTAAATCACGTAATATATTGAGACTGGGTTTCCTTTTGATGTTTGGCAATGATTTTAGATGTAAGATTTCAGTTTTCTCCTGTAACTTTTTTCCTCAGAGGCTTAATTAATAATTTTATATGGTAGACATTTTCAAAGCATATTGTATTTATTAATACTTCATTACACGTTATATCAAGAACTCATTGCTTCCTTCAACTATTCAGCAAGTAAGGATTTAAAAAAGCACTGATTTGGGTATACTGCAAATTAGAAATTTAGAAAACACTCAAATGCTGGGATATTTTCCCAACTGAGTTATAGAGAAAATACAATTTTACCAAAGGACCACAAAGGAAATACCGAGTGTCACCTGAGGATTTGCACATGACATTCAATAGGGAGGGTGGAGAAGAAAAGAGCAACCAGACTTTCTAGCTGGTAATGAATTACTTCAAGGAGGACTTTGTTTCTTTAAAGGATATTTAGGATTCTGACATGAAAAATAACAAGAAGATCAGAGAATGGGAGTACCAATTCTGGAATAAAGGAGAACAATGAATTGTTTGAATGCTTGTGTAATTCAGAGTAATTAGATTATAGAGTTTATTTTTAAGAAGAATGGAAGAAAGACTAGAAAATTATCCTGGTAGCAGCTCACAAACAATCATAAATGCAATACTAAGGAAATCTTATTTTATACTTTAGTCATTAAGATATTGTAGTGAAATTTTGAGCAAGCTGCAAAATTAGACATGCCCTTTAGGATATGCAGTAGTCCGCCACATGCACATCCATGGGGGACGCCTGTACCTGAAGACAATACCTTATATCCTTATATATATTAAGTTTTTTTCTTATAAATACATACCTATGATATAAGTTAATTTCTAAATTAGGCATAGCATAGGTTAACCACAATAATTGATAATGAATTTATAATGCCTCATTGTAATAAAACTTAAATATGATATCTCAGAATATTTTTTTGTGCATAATATTTTTTTTGGACTGAAGTTGACCATGAAACTGAAATCTTGGATGAGAAGTGACAACTCCATAAACTAAATTTGACATATGAATTCAATTGCACCGGGAAAGTGTCCAGACTAAGTTTCTATCCTGGGTACACACTAGACTCTCTTAGGTAGTGTTGTTAAAAAAGTAAAATACTGATTCATTGAAGATTCTGATATAAATGGGTTAAGTACAGCATGGACATTGGGACTTTTTAAAATTCACCCAGGGGATACTTAAGGATTGATTGTAAACCTGTATAAGAAGGAGGAAAAATAAACAGAAATTAAGATATGGTAGAAATCACATAGAAACTGGAGAATATGAGGGATTTCAGAACCAAAGTACTATCTATAATCTTGGAAACTGAAAATGAAGGAGTTAGGCAAAAGCAAAGCCATAAATAATTCTTAAAAATAACTTGAAACACTTTAAAGCATTAACAAAAGACAGTGAACAAAAACAAGGTAGTAGATTATCACCTTCTGAAGTCAGAGTGAAAAGTAATTAAAAATTCCAAAATTAGATTTTATCACTTTGTTCTTTAAATACTTAATCAAAGTATTGAATACAATTTTTTAATGTGATTTCTATTCTTAGCTAAAAAGCTCCAAGAAACAAATATTTCTTGTGACTATTGTCACAATGGTAACTTGTTTTTACTTGTATGATCATTTTTTTAGTTAATGTCTGTTTTCATCCAGCATTATAGTCCTTGAAGGTTGAATCAATTTATGTTTCTTCTCACCATTAAATCCTAATTATAGCAAAGTTCTTCAGTTATTATCAGGATTTTTGGTAAATATTTACTGAATGATTGATCTACACATCTTAATGCTTTCTTGCAATCTCATTATTCTTTTAGAAAATCCAAAAGTGGTAGCTTCCACATAAACTTCAATTACACAAAATTAAATAAGCAAATTTGACTGCATTAATATGTGTACAGTACATACTCAAAGCTGTAGGAGATGAAAAAAATTGCAGTAAATGCTCCCCTTGAGAAGCTTCTATTCCATGAGGAAGACAATACCAAACAGAATAAATGACTAAATAACTAAAAGAATTTGATGTTTCCAGACCAAAGGCAGGCATGATGAAGTAGAATTCACTTCATTTTTAAAATTTAAATAGACATGTTAATATACATTCTCTTGATAATCTTTTCATTTCTGGATTCCATCCAGCTATATCTTTAGTAAACAATAGATGATTAATAGATGATAGACAGCTTGATGGATGGATGGATGGATGGATGGATGGATGGATGGATGGATGGATGGATGGATGGATGTGAGACAGAGTAAGCAAAATGATCTGTCATGTGTTTTTCACCTTGATAAAATTAAGTATCCTTGAATGAATCTTTCAAGATTTCATTGAGCAGCTTTTTGGAAAGTTGAAGAGAATGGAAATTGACCAAAGAAAGCATGTTATCATTGTATTGAAGATAAAAATGGAGAGTGCATGTTTTGCAAGCAGCAGAGGGGCAGGGCAAGGTAGGGGTGCTGGCTGGCAGGTAGGCAAGATCCCCAGTCTCCCAGCCCCCAGGAGTCCTCACATTCTCTGGGCTCTCACTTTTATATTCTTGATGTTCTCCTCCCTTCCCCCAAGGGAAGGCCACCCCTTGGAAGCCTACCTCTGAGGCCCAGGTATCCCCACTCACACATGTGCACTCCCACTGGGCCAGGCATGCATAATCATGGGGTGGGTGCACTGCCACTGGAGTTGGCCATAGAGGCTAATGGCGGAAAAGACCTGACACACTCATTTACCCTACAGTCCATATCAACATTAAGCAGACCCATGTTAGCTCTGATTGCCAAGAGAATTACATGGAAAGGAGAAAACTGACAAATTATGCAGAGAGAGTCATTAGAAACACATGCTATCATCCAGACCAATATAAGGGTAAGTGGTTCTCAATCACCTGGGCATTTCCCCTGGAAGTCTGAAAGCATCAGTTGGCAGTGAATGAGATCCTTAAGCAGGTTTTAATAATGGTGTGTGTCTTCACTAATGCAAGTAATTGATTCAGATATGAAACCCAAGCTCAGTAATGTAATCTAAGTGGTATTTAGTTTTCTAATGTGACTCTGATTTCTCAGAAGAGGTTGGAGTGTGTAGGTGACACCCACTAATTTTTCTTCTGTTATTTCAGAAAAATTTATATTCAATCATTCAATGCATTCTTAAAATCCCCATATAATCACCATAAAGAACAACACCAGCAGCCACCAAGGTAACAAGACTCATTAGTTTGAAGTAGTTTAGTGGGATTGAGATTAATTTCAGAGATATGAGAAATCTGACATTTGTGTAGATGCAGTAAGTTCAGCTCAACAGATTAGGTGTATTTTAGGGAAAACATCCTAGAAAACTGTATTAACTGTTTGGGAGGAAGATGCACCCTGACAATTACAGCACTACTGATATTTATTAAGAACCTACCACATCAAAGATATTGAGTATATCTGAGTACACAATGGGACTTCTAAAACCTTATCTTTGTATGTGATCTTGCTGTTCATTTATAATAATTAGGACATCTGGATAAGGAAATTTTTGATTCAGTTCCATGTGAATTATTGAAAATCAAAATTAAAAATATCTAAATACATGCATTTTCTCTCTAGTGTTCTAGTCCTGACATAAGGGTGAGCAGAGACGTCTTTCAAATTCAAAATCTAAGACAATTAACATTAAATTTCTAATGTAGATAAATAGCTCAGTATATTTCACTGTATTCAGAGACTGGTTCTAAAGTCTCAACGTAATAAATTGTCTTCATACTTTTATTTAATGTTTATTATCAGTCAAGGCCCAATTGAGAGACAAATTTTATCATAATTTGACCTGGGAAATGATAACATAAAAGACAATTAAAAGAAGGTTGGAGTAACTAGGACTTGGTTAATAAGAGTTCAAGTAAACAACAATGACCACAGGAAGAGAAATCAGGAAGAGTCACTATGCCCAGGACTGAGATATAGCACCTAAGGAAAACCCTTCCAAACAGGACTGAGCTAGAGATCTCATTGAAGAGAGAAAGACTATCCTAGTTTGGGTGCTACACAGGTGCTAGAAGTCTGTTTCCTGGTTGCTCAGGGATGTCATTCACAGGCAGGTAAGATACCTAGAAGCTCACTGTATAGTCATCTAAGAGAGCTGTGAAAATGTCTGCACATGGTACTGCACCTTGCTAGCAGCACTCCTCTCTGAGTCATCAGGGGAGATTCTGGGACAGCCTCTGGCCGCTGTGGGGTCACATAGGTTTCAGGAACTGGGGCCTAGAACAGTCTTCCTTTGTAGGGTTCAGGCAGTAAAGAAACTATATCTTACCAGGATCTGGCAAACAAGACATATCAAAATATGTAAGGGAATTTCTCCAGTGTCCCATTACCACCCTCTATACTGACTACACAATGTTTTGTGAGCTGGCAAAGGAAAACATTGACAAAGTTCATCACCATTCATGAAAAGAAGGTATAATTTGAGCTAAGAGGTAAAGTGGTAGGCAAAAATGGTGCATGTCAATCTGAGATGTAACTCAATAAATGGCCACACTTGGTTATCATGGTTGTGTCTTCAGTGAGCTATCTCATTGCTGAGAATTTAATAATTGTCCATTTGTTTCCTATAGCACACAAATGCTCTTGCAGTGTGTTCAGTAACTATTCATTCAACAAACATCTATTGAATGCCCTTAGTCAATCTGTGTTCTCAAGTCAGAAGTCAAAGGTAAACTATTACAATCCAAGCCATGAAAGATTGTTCACTCAAGAGCAGAGGTAGATGAGTAAGCAGTCAGAATGAACAGGCTGAGCTCTCAGCCAGGGGTGTAAGTAGTCAATGTCCACAAAGCATAGGGGAGAAACAGCTGTCAGCCCTGGAAGGATAAAAGGTAAAGATGGACAAACAAGTTCCTTTGGAGGAGGTGTTTTCTTATTTGTGTCTTGAACGATGGGAATGCCCAAGTATCTAGGAGTGAAAGGCCCTCTTTCCAACAATAGAAAAAATGCAAAAGGTCAAGGTCCTAAAGATAATGAACTATAGACTGCAGGACCCACAGTTCCAGGAAGCTGGAGACTGCCAAGGCAGGTAGCAGCCAGATTGGAAAGACTCCATTCTGAGAGAAAAACTGAAATTTGACTTTAAAGGTTTTCCTTTCTCCATTTCCTGAAATACTTTTTTAGAGAAATATGCTATTTTCATTTGTCTTTCTGGGGAGTGAAGACAGTTAAATTAAATGCTCAAATTTGCACTTGCTAAAAGAATCAGACTGAATGCAAAAGAGAACAAACACTATTAAAAGAGAAGTGACTTGCTCTGTTTTGTTTTGTTGTTTTATTTTTTTAATTCAAATGTGACTCTGGAGTGCAACCAACATAATATATTGGAAGATCAGAACATCTGAGCCACATTGCTGATTAGCTTGCTTTTCACCCAAACCAAAGGGAAAAAATATTGATGTATTAAATAAATGACTCATTGAAAATGACTGAGCATGGAACATTTTGGTAAATGTGGCATGGCAACTGTACCAAGTCATATTTTAATTTTGAACCACAGTCGAGGGCAAATGCAATTTCCAGATTTTTCTCCTCAGACTTTTAGAGAGATAATAAAGGTTTAACAGGATATGATGGAGATTTGAAGAGCTGCCCAGAGCAGAAGAGAAGGGAAGTCTCCAGATTGGTTTTGATTGTTGGGGAAGATTCTGTTTTGATCTCTCAAGCAATTTTGACATCTCTACTTCAAGATACTTACTCATCTGAATATATCTTTATTGGCAAGGCCACCAATTTGATCGCTGCCGTAAAGAAGTAGAGGAAAGAACCATCTTTACACCCATCTAAGAATCAGTACATCTATGCTGTATAGATCTGTAGCTCATGGATTCTAAGGTTATATTTTGTTCATATCGATGCCTCTGAGGTGGGGATGACTGCAATCAGCTGTGAGCAAGCAACGCCACCAGCTAGTCAGCAGACATGACATATTCCTGTTTCTCAAGTATTCTTCCCGGTGGAACAAGTGGACCCTTTGAAATTCTCAGCATTCAGTTGAGAAAATCTTAAAGAATTTGATGGTGAAATGAACATTCTGGTTATAGTTAGTGTTTGAAAAACCTATGGGCACCCCAGAATCAGATTATGTGCCTAAGTGAGAACATTCCAGGTGAGGTTCCAGTGATAAAAGAGGAACATTCTTTAGGAAGTGCTGCATCATCATAGAGCTTGCAGACTAGTGAGTAATGTTGTAGAGAGGCTTAAACATCAAGGTCTCCAAGTCAAAGCTAAAAACTATGAAAGGTAAGATATGAAGAAGTCCAGGAATATTTAGTTCATTTATTTTTCTTATAGCTTACCTTTTCTGTACACCCAAGAATCATGCTGTATTTTAAAAGGAAAATCTAAGTCTAAATAAGTCTGGTTGAAATAAATAATACATAAAAATTCTAAGTAATAAGAAAGATTGTAGTTGTGGATTAATTAGGGACATTTTTCTTTTTCGTAGTCAAACATGAAGTAATGATGAAATAATTGATTCTAAATGTAGAAATAGGAATCTTTTCAATTTGGGAAAATACAATGTACCTCATTCAACTGTCAAAACAACTCTGTAAAGAAGGTATCCTGTTCCCCATTTACAGGAGTAGCAGTGTCTGCTCAGTTAGGAAAATGAGAGTTTAGATTGAGCCTAAGTCACTCTAGATGCCACACTCTTGCTTCTTCATTACCTTGACCAGTGTTTACAGGGTTTGGGGTTTGTTACCTGCCAGTTCTGCAGTGTTAGACAAGTCATTTAGCTTGCCTGGGTTTCAGTTTCTAGTTCTGTATAGTAGAGATGGAAACACCCCCACGACAAACATGCCAGGACCGTTCAACATGGCCAGGCATAAAGCCGTGACAAGCTGTGAATGTGAGGAGTATCCTCCATGTGAAGGGTGAGACTCAGCTCCAGGACCCCTCTGGATATGCCTACCTTTTTTGAGAGTGCTTTTAGCCAAGCCTTCGCAGGTATGTCCAAGCACAGCTAGAGGGTCAGAAATTTGGGGACAGGGAATTATTATTGGAATCGCTTCATCTATTTGTGCCATTCTGTATGCATAATTGGTGCTGTGTGCGGTTATTTGTCTGAATGGAAGAAACAGCATTTGCAAAGTTGTGAAGCGTTCCTTGCTACTGATGTTATTCCCTGTGAACCTGTGGGAACAGAGGACAGGCTGGGAACAGCATATGTTGGTGATGATTTGGCTGCAAAAAGTGTGAGACTTTTTAATAAAATTGCACTAGACCACATTCTCTCCCATGATGATATTTATGACATTTTAGGTAGCAGGAGAAGACGACTCTGGAGAGAGGAAATAATGAAACCAAAGCTAGAACAAAGAGTTGGAAATGCTGATTTTTTTAAAGAACGCATAGCTAGGAAAGAGTCCCACTTGCTGTGTGATACATGCCTCTTCATTGTGTACTAAGTCATAGGAGACCCTGTGGAAAGAGTTTCTGTCCTTAGAAAGCAATTTTCAGTCAAGTTCCAAAATAATGTCAAATAATTATCTTTTTAAATACATGTTTATGTTTTGTAATTAACTTTAGAATCGGCATTTCAAATCCCCGGTGCTTAAGAAATTCCCTGGTAGTAAGTTAGTTACTTAGGGAAGGGCATTCATTCTGGGCCTGTAAATTTTATTTAAAATTGAGCTGTCTTCCTGCTGTTTGTTTAACAGTCCCTGTGTTGTTTGCAAGAAAGTAATGCATCTCCCTAAATGCACCTAAGTCTCTCCCAGCGAATGATTTGGACTCAGGGGCCTTGGTATGTGATACCTAGAAGGAATGTGTACACAGGAACACGTGCCGACGAAGCACTTTTGTAGGTTTTTTTTTTTTTTTTTTGTAGCCAAGATGTATGTGATTTTGTCTTCTGGGGTTTCTCAGCCCAACCTAACACCCCTTCATAGAGAGAGAGAGCCTCGAAGCCCGCCATGTAGGATGCCGAACTGAGAGCTCACAACTGTTCCCATTTGTGGAGCACTTAACAACAAATTCATATGAGGCTGGGGAGCAAGGATTTGTTTCATAATTCTGATGTATTGCAGGCCGTGGCTGTGCCTACAAAGAGACAGAAACTGAGTATGACATTTCGTTTAAGGGAGGCTCCCGAATCCTGGGGTCCCAAATTCTTTCCCTATTCTTTCGTCATCACTCTCCAGTTTACTGCCATGGGTACATGCCTCTATCCTAGAAAACCCTGAGGATAAAGTCTTCTCTCCCAAGTGACACAAAGGCATTAAACATTTCTCAGAGTCCTGAATTACCCTGACTCTGACTCTGTTGCTCTATTCAAATATGGGCTCTTTAGCACATTGTATTTAATGTATCAACCAGATACACTTTCACATTATAGAATTAGAAGTAGTGTGGGAGTAGGAACCCTGTTAAATGGGTTGTTTCTGTTGGGGAGAGCATCGCACCTTGGGAAGCCTGAGAGGCTCTGGGGTACCTAGGAGAGAAGGGGAGCTATATGGGGAGCAAGTCAAAGGTGCAGAGACCAATTCTCTTTCTTTAAGGATTGTGACTGGCTCTGAGGTTTCACTTTCTTTGAAAATCACAATGTACCCTCCCAATGGCTGACTGCTGTCTCTCGTTTGAGAGGTGTTGCAGTGCATTGTCAGGGTGTGGGAATTGCTACCACACTTTAGGAAGAGGGTCAGCCATGACAACAAATAACAGCCAGACACCACCCAGGCTACCTTCCTGGATTGCAGAATACACACAAAACCAATTACAGCAGGCTGTGCCACATGACAGGATTCAAAAGCTATAACCAATTGTTATAAAAAGAAAATTGAACCACATGCTACAGCTTTTTTTTTCTCTTTCCATTAAATCATAACAGAGTATCTTTGGCCTAATGTCCCCTGTGAGACGGGTTGGGGTGATTTGTGTAGAAATTCTCACTTGACAAGCAGCTGTGAAAGCAAGCTTGCGGGTTGACAGGCAGAGCAGCCCACCATCCACCCAATAACTCAGGAACAAAAAAGCAAATCAATAGACATAATATTGCAAAACACTGCAGCAGGATAAACACAGCTCTCACATCTATTTGATTTTTCTCCCTCATCTGTCAACACAATTGAGAAGTCGCGCTTGCTAATTGTCTTCAATTGGCAGACTCCACCGACTTTGACTGGAGCTGAGACACTTGGATGTCACAGTCTTTGCCGCTCGTGGTCGCCAGGCTGGCAGCCTTGGAAGCGGCCTCCATTTTGGGCGGGTTGCATTCATCTGCACGGCTTCTCTCTGTCTGGATGAGGCGCACTCTCCATTATGCAGTTCTTCTCATCATTAGCACCGACTGAAGAATCTGTGCCATGTTCTCTGTATCCAAAATATTTGAGGGAGGCAAAGAATCCCAGGAAGTCAATGAAAATGCGCTTCTATTGCCAGCTAGCATTTGCAACTGCCAGACTTCCTTGCATTCAAATTAGATTACCCAGCGAGGAAGGTCGGAGAGGGACCGGTTTCAAACAGAACTTTCTTTTGTGTCTAAGCAGCTACATTTAAAAAGAGGACACATGATTTGCTTCCTAAGAGCACAACTGCACCATTGACTCACCTGGCCATCCTCTGCAAGATTGTAAAGTCATCAACAACCCGTTTCAGTTCCCCAAGGAAAGGAGCAGCCCCTTGTCTGCCACATAGTACTCAGCACAGTGTTTGGCAAACTCAGGACCAGACAAATATGGGGCATATTGACCAAGGGGTAGGTAGCTTTACAGAGAACAAAGAAGCTGTGGCCCAGGAGTTCAGGCTCCTGCAGTTTTCGAGGAAGAGAGCATCTTTCTCTCTCTAACACTCTGCATGGGCTATGGATAATTCCTCCAACAGTTTACACGGTGATTGACCAAACTGTTTTGCCAGGTTCGGGAGGTAGTTCTTTAATGACTGGACAATCAGGGTAATTGGCTCTAGTTGTGAACCAGTGTGGGCCTTCTTGCTAAGAAAAGAGCCTGAACGTCTCCCATTCCTTCCTTCAAAATCTTCACTCGTTGCGAGGAGTGATGCTGGCAACTCTCCCTGTTTGTGCCTGTGCCACCTTTACATTCTTGGGGTCACCAAGCAAAAACTGAATCTTCTCTATTTTGCTGACTAGTAACTTGAAACAAGCTCCACTTTTCCAGGCACCTCCATTTTGCCTTAAAATGTTAGTCATTTTCTCTCTTTTTCTACCTCCACAAAAGCATGTGTGCATACACACAGTGTCTCTTATTGTGAACAGTTTAAAAAATACCAGGTAGACAAAATGTATAATTAACCTCTATGGATTCAACCCAACTTCAAATAATAGGAGCTCATTGTTGACTTATTTCATTCATTTCCCTCTCTCACAGGAACATCATGATGGAGCAAATCCCAGATTATCATATCATTTGCACAATTGCAAATATCTGAATATATAACTTTAGAAGGAAAGTATTATCTCCATGAAACTCTGAGCCTTCAGACAGTTTGATCATCTCTTCCTTGTGCATTCATGATGCTTTACTAGTTCCTGACTATCATATCTTTGGTAATCTCTCTGTTTAGAGATGGTTGCCCTTGTTAGATGATAAGACTAGGGAAGCCTGAGAGCCTACCCCACCAGATAGTTGCTGGGCAAATTGTACCAAGTTGAAGCAGCTATCACCCTGTCCATCTTCCCATGGCATGGAGGGAAGCGGGTCAGCCCCTTTGTCACTCTCCTTTGAGAATAAACCTTTGAGATAGTGTAAAGAAACAAATTACAGTAAATTACAAACTACATTCTGGCTTCTTAAGGTTCTTTCTTCTGTTCCCTTCTTTCCTTCCTTCCTTTTTTTTTTTTTTTTTTTTTTTGAACTAGCTAGCGTTTTAGTGCCTGGTTTCACAGGCAGTGGGAATCGCTAGCCTTATTCCCAGCAACCTGCAGAGGCCCTCATGTTTTGTGCGTCTGATCCAGGTCCTGAATTTTTCTGCCAGAAAACGCAGCTTTAGGTTATAAAATCACAGCCACTGAAACAAACTGCTGCCCATTTCCATCTAGATTTCTCAGCTGCAAAAATCATTGTCTTTTCAGACAGTGTTTGTACATTTCATCAGTAAGTAGCCACCCTCTGCTTTCATTTTTGATGGTAAAATAATAGAGAGGAGGAAAAAAATGTCTTTATGAGCATGTTCAAAGTTTTACTTTGCAAGTCCGTTTCAGAACTGTAATTTCTCTGGTCAGAATTCTGCTTCATTTTCAATACATAGTCAAATCACTTGCATATGAAATCACTGAGTGAACAGTTTTGATAGTCCATGTTAAAATAACCATTTTATAGAATAATCAGGAAAATCCAATTGTGGTTTTCAGCTTCAGATTTTAATAGTGTCATTTTATGGAATAGAAGAAAAAGTCATCTTTCAACATGAGACGCCTGAAAAAAAACTAAAGAAAGGTGCTTGTCTTTTTAAAAGTCATTGATTAAGGATGTTTGTCCCAAGGACAGTTATGCAGAACAATATCTCATCAAATGGAAATGATATGATCTTATGACTTGTGGTGGTGAATGCACTACAAAGTAGCCCTGTGACTTGAACCCATTATCTAAATACTCAAGGATGAGAGTATTATCAAACAATAGAAGGAATGCTCATTTAATATGACTTTCAGATAAACAACAAATGATTTTTCAGTATAATAATATCTCAAATATAACATTGGATAAACCTATCCTAAAAAAATCATGGTATTTCTCTGAAATTCAAAGTTAGCTGAGAGTGCTATACTCTGATTTGTTCAACCCTTGTCATTCAACTTTGATCTTATTATCTTCACAAGCCCAAAGACCCTTTCATAGGTGTTCCTTTCTGTTTCCCTTAATCAATTTTGAAAAAAAAAGTATATTTGCTAATCTGGATTTAATACCCCAATAATTATTAGGAAATATCAGGTTAATAAGAGAACATAAGACTGAAGACTATGGGTCTAGAAAAAACAGCTTGCTGCAGCATTAACTGTTCTTTATTTACTATTTGCATCAGGAAGTTAATTGCTCCTCGCTTTCTAAATCAGTTATACCTGAGAAAAGGTCAGTCAACTGTAAAAACATATAAAAACTTCATTCCCTATTAACAAGCAAATTTGAATTTCATAGGTCATCTGTTCCATTCTAGGCAGTCTGTAATCATGATTCCTACATACAAAGTACAAATTGAATGTACCTATTAACAATGTCTTTAAAGAGAATTAAAAAATTATTCCCTTCAATTGTGATTTATATTCTCCCCCACGTTCTGTACATTCCTTGTGAGACTATTTTAGTCAAGACTTTAGTGTTTTATTTCTAATGAATTATAGAACAGGTTTTTTTTTTCTCTTGAAATCTATATTTCTCACAAAACCATATGCTATTGCTCTAAATCAAATTAAAATTGGGTTTTTTTTTTGTTTGTTTGGTCTTATTAAATAAAATGTTATTGAGACATCCTTGATCGTGTATTCCAAAGATTGAACATGGAAATGTGAGTCTCATAAGGACAGCTGGCAACTAACGGAGTCTTCCCTGTATTCTTAGTTTTAATGATATTTTAAATTCTGTCGGTACCCCAGGCAGGGAAGGATAAAAATCAAGCACAGTACTGATGGTGTATGAGTTAATGGGAGGGTAACTGATAAAATTAAACCTTTGCAACCTGCTGAGCTAACCCAAACTTGCTAAGCTACTAGAACATTAATGAGAAAGAGATCTTAATTAAATTGTTTGCAATTAACTCTCCCAAGAGTAAAAAGTGTAAAAGTAGTGCAAACTAAATACCTGTGGTACTTACTTGCAATTGACAAAGTAACTTCCACACAAATAATATGCATAGATACATATTACATATAGAGTTGTATTGTGTATATCAAAGCCATACAATAATTTGAGTTATTTCTTTTATCTTAAAATTCCTCCAAGTTACTGTTATAGAATATTGGTATTAATATTGAATGAAAATGATGTTCTGATCAGTGACAACTCTGAATTGTAAAATGAGCTAGAGATTTTCAATCGAATGTATAGCATTTTCTATCTAAATTGAATGAGATTTAAATCCTGTTGACCAGGAGATAAATTTACACATCCAAAGACCTAGATAGGAAGGGGTCAATGACTGCAATGTGTATGTTCCAGTGAATCAGAGTCACCTCTGGTTTTTCTGGGAGATCCATACAGCCATTCTAAGGACAGCTGTGCCCACCCTAGGAAAGCAGGTGCAACAGTGATGGGGTGAACCAGTATCTAACTGAGTCAACCAAACTTAAAATATGTCCATGTCCAGGATGGTTTATATGGGAGCTATGGCATCACACAAGGTGATGGGGCATGAAGGTACAAAAGATACAATGCAGGCTGAAAGACTTTGCAATCTAATAGAGTTATGGGATGGAAAAGTAAAAGTTTTCATTAACTGATTTTAATTTCTTAAAGTTTCTTTTCATTTGTGTTTTAAAAGATGCATTTATAATAATGGCATTGCTCAGTCCATCAGAACTTATAAAAATAAACGAAAATGTACATGGGTTTATTTTGTGACCTATGAGCCTCATGCAGATCTTAATACTATGTGGATGTGACCCAGCTACCCGTCTTTTCTCTGACCTTGACTCTGTCCATGATGCCATGGTAGGATGGTGGTGGTCCTCAAATTTGTGGAAACTTGGTGGTGTGTTAAGAAATAAAATATGGAACTAGGAAGACTGGGCTGATGTGGGCCCTCACTCTTCTACCAACCACCTCTGCCAGAGTGTAATTTGAATGGCCATTATCCCTGTTGCTCTGGAATGGAGCATTACCTTCACAACATTTGGGCTGCTGAGTTAATGAAATTATGCTTCTACATACTTGAGGGTTCTTATTGGCCTTGGGAACCACACCTACTCCCTAAATGTCAACCCACTTCTGATCTGGGAACTGTCTTTTGCATTAATTGGTGGTGAAATGATGATATTCAACCACAGAAAAGAGTCCTCGGCAGGGCACTGCTCCATGGCATCAATCCAGAGATGACTGATCTCAGACAACAAACGATGGTTGGCAATCAGCCTCAGGGCCCCTCACCTACCTCCCTTACAAAAGGTGAACTATTTTCCTGTTGCATTACCTCAGTAATTACCTTCATCACCAATGAAGTCTCTTGAACTCCTGTTTCCTTTTAGGTGCCTTTCCTCCTGCATCATCTCATTTCATTTCATTCATTTTTCAGAACCATGGACTTTTCTGATAGAAAAGAATCTGGGCTCTCTAAGTGCTTTGGGCCTTTCTGCATTCCTGCTTCTCACATTCCAAACTCCATTGTGAAGCTTGTTGTGACACAGCCTGATATTCCAACCTCATCTCACCTCTGAGCCGATGGTTTCCAGGTTCAACTTCCAAATTTATAATTTATCTTTCTAAGAATACTCTTTTTTTGAGTATCACACCTTGGCCAGGTTAGTTCATGCCCCAACTTTAAATTCTTCCCATCTGAAATTGGAAAAAAACTTTATTTCCAATTCTAATGAGTTGCTGTGAGGCTGAAGTGCCACCTGCATTCTCCCTGTACTCAACTTGTGAAGCTAGCTGCCATGATCCACCTCCATATCCCTCATTCAGGTCTTTTGTTAATTTACATTTAGAAATACTTGGAATGTTTAGTTTTATGTATTGACTTGACTGGGGCATGGGATGCCTAAATGTTGGATTAAACATTATTTGCAGATATGTTTATGTGGGTATTTGTGGATGAGGCTGAGTCAGTATAGGGAGAAAACAGATTTCCCTCCCCAAAGTGGGTGGGCCTCATCTAAACAGTTGAAGGCCTGAATAGCATAAAGGGCTGAGTAAGGCAGAGTGATTTCTTCCTGCCTGTCTGTGAGCACAAACATCCTTCTCCTTGGAGACATGCACTCACACTGGCATGGACACTATCAGTCCTGTTCTCTGCAGGCCTGAAGACTCAGACTGTAACTCCACCACCAGCTCCTCTGGACCGAACTTTGCCTACATATTCATGTGAGCCAATTCTTCATTGCTGCAAATATATTTTCCAGATGGTTGCCTGACTTTTGATCTTATTAATTCTTTGTTTTGACTTAGTAAGTTAAACATTTTTATGTAGTTACCTACAGCTTCTCAAAATTTCCTCTGAGCATCTGTGGAACTGGATGAAGCAATTCTGCTACTTCTAATGATTTCTCTAGTTTATCTTCCTGTACTTAGCTTCCAAAAGAGAACTTTTCCCAAAGATGTGTGCATATTTTATTGCAGTCTAATATATAGACACAGATGCAAGTCATAACCTCAAAAATGTTTAAGGTAAACACACCTGCGGAACAAGCACCCAGATCGTAAAATGAAAGAAATAAAATCAGGATCCCAAAAGCCCCCATGTCCCCCAAAATGAGTAGTATGTAGATACCTCTACCTGATTTTGAACTCTTTACACGAATATAGTACTCCTTTTAGACTGGCCTCTTCTACTCAGTGTTATGTATATTGGATTCAGTTATGCTTCTGGTTTTTATTCTCATTGCTATATAATATTCCCTCAAGTGAATAAATCACAATTTATCCCTTTACAGTTCATTAATGTGGGGGATGATTCCATTTTGAGTTATAATAAATAGTGCTGTAGTGAACATTCCTGAAAATGTCTTTCATGATTATAGGTGTCCATTATTGCCAGGTAACTGTCTAGGAGTGTAACTGCTGTATTGTAAGATACTTTTGTATTTTTGTTCTTTCAGTATAGTCTCCTGAACAGATTTTATCTAACAATCAGATACTGAATGAATCTCTAAGCATTGGTAATTTGCAGTTTTATCTCCATCATTCTGCCCTCTTGAACACTGGAAAAATTATACATCAGTCATAAAAAAATGGTGATTATTTGATTATCATCCCCTTCCCTGTTGTGAACCTATCCTACTACTCTGTCTTCAGGCAGAGGATCACTATTTCCAGGTAGAAGTTTGAACTCAGATGGAGGAGATTCACTCCCCTTTGTCTTGGCCACACATGAAATATAGAATAATTTTGTTAATTTAGTTTAGTGCTTGAAAGAGGAAAGATGATTATTGTGAGCCTCACCATCTTTCAGGGTTTCTAAGATGTGTGTTTGTGTGTGCACATGCGCATGTGCATGTATGTAAGGTGGGAAAAGTTTAAAGATAGAATGGAATGCACCATATCCAATGCCCACCTTACCACACCAGCTGCACAAAAGACAGTTCTAAGATGGAGATGATTCAAAGAGGAAACAGGCCCTACTTGCAGAAGAGAGAGCACAAACCACCCTGCTCCTCCCCAGATCCTGTACCCCAAACTTGGGAGCCTTGTTACCCTGATGACCAAGTCAGGGCTCCTTCTCAGGCACAGAAGGAGAGGAAGGAAGCTCCAGTTTCGTGTGTACCACCAGCCCTTCGTCCACAGTGAGACACTTCTCCAGAATGCCTCAGACTTAGCACGTCTAAAAACAAACCCTTATCTTTTCCCCAAAACCAAATCCCTTTTCAGACTTCTCAGTTTCTGTCAGCTGTAAATCACAATCACACTGTTCAAGACCTTAGAGAGCAACTCAGATTCCTTTTTTTAATCCAGCCAATGAATATTTTTGATTTTCATTTAAACTGTTTTGTGTCTACTTGGTATCAATTTTTACTACTTGCTACCTGAGTTATTACCCAGAACTCCTGGCCCACTGCCCACCCAGCTTGAACACCACCTTGGCATCGAGCTTTCTATCAAATGTTATGCATCTGATTATGAACCTTTAAAGCAGCCAAGAGAGCAACAGGAACTCCCATGAAGGAGTAGAGTTTGGAACTGATAATGAGCAACAATAATGTAAGGATAAAGTCACATTTTTCAAATACAGTTAGATAGACTACTGTGGAGTGATGAAATCTAGAACAATCAAGATTAGAGAAAAAAACTGAGCCTGATAAAGAACTCAAGTTTATCATACACATGATAAAACAGTTTCAGTAGAATGTTGGAGCCAAAAGCTTAATGGCAGAGTCTGTGAAGTGAATAAAAAGGAACTATCTTACAGGCAGCTGGGATGCAGGCCTGTGTAGGACACTAGGCAGTGAGTTTTGAATAATGCATAGAAAAAAAGCATTTCTTTCAATAAGCACCCCAAATGGACAAATGGACTCTTCTCAAATAACGCATGAATGTGAACATCTTATAAAATTCTTCATACTTACCCCAAGCAGTGAGTGTAGGTCTCCTAGCCATTCCACTCATTAATGTCCAATGTCTCAGCCCACTCTTTCCTCTTTTTCCCTTGCAATTTCTTTAGAGATCAAGATATCTGACTTCAACCTTGGCACCTCTCCCATTCTCCATTCCTAGTCCATGTTCTACTACTTATACAACCATATGCAGAGAATTCCACCAGGAATCTTGGAAATAATTAAAGTTTAAAAAGTAAACTTGGCTTGACTAATGCCTCTTTTCTTTTACCAGTCTTCTTAAAACATTAGGTGAGTACCTATTATGAGCTACACACATTACTATGGATTTTTGCATAGAGAAATATTAGTATCATAAAGCAATCAAGGAACTTATTCTCTAGATGGTGATTTATGACTCTCCTCCTTTTCTATTGTCCTTGCATTATAGGCTCAAGTAAAAGGTAGACTGTTTTGAATCCAACTGGCCTCATTAGCTTTGGACTCTACCTGAATTCTGCAGTTAGAGAGCCACAGTCACCTTCCTGGGAAATTTGAATGGCCTGAGTGCCACCAGCAATATGGTATAAGAGAGATTAGAACAAAGTATTTGCACTGTCTTAGGGAAATTGTGCTGAGAAGGGCACAGATCGGTGGTGTGGCCTCCACTTCTGGGAGCTTTGCTCTTCCAGGTGGCACCTCCTATGATGGAGGCCCTTCCAGCAGGAAATGGACAAGGTAAGGACTTCATCCAGTTTCTCACAAGAGATGCTGAGTGAGAGCATCCTTGGGTGGCTGCTAACTAGTAACTGAGGCATGACTCTTCTAAGCTAAGTCAATAAATAATGGAAACTTGCTGATTTGTGAAGGGCTACTGCTCTACCACTTTTCATTTCCTTCTGAGCACCTGAGAGGTTCCTGGCCTATGGCTGGACCCTCTCGCAGGCAGAGGGTTTGATGTTCATGGACATGATTTCAATACACAGTTCCGAGCAATTTTCATAGGAGGATTCCCACCTGCTTTCTCTGTCTGAGCCCTGGGAACAGAGTCAGAAGTTAAAGAACAGCGCAGACTTTCCCTTTTGCCTTGTAGAGTGCAACTATAGAATGGCTGTGCATGATTTGATCTCCCCCTGTAATAGGTGAGATCTTTGAAGCCTGTGCTAGAATCTGAGTCAGATTCCATGAGACCAAGAGACCATGGTGAACAATATGATATCTGTGACTTTCATGTTGAGGTTGTAAAAGGTCATACAACTTCTATCTGACTTTCAGAGTAGGGGACCCCAGAGCTTCAGCTACTTGTAGCCACAGCCTGTAAGGTGCAACATGAAAGGATACATAGTCAGTTCCAGTTGAGTCCTACTTTCCAGTCAACCCCACCAAGCCCTGGATGTGTGAATGAGATTGACCCAGTACCTCCAGATCAGCCTATCTGCCAGCTGAAAAGCATTTATGGGCATTAGTAAGTGCCAAGAACAGAAGAATCATCCAGGTGAGCCCTGCCTGAATTCTTGAACTACAGACTCTGTGAGTTAAATGCTTGTCATATTAAACTTCTGTGGTTTGGAATTGTTTGCTCCACAGCCGTGGAAAGGATGTACAGTCTGGGAACAAGTGCCAAAAGCCCTGCTGAGAATGACCTGGGGGTGGAGAGGAAAGCTTGTTTAGAAGTTGATGTTGCTGAGCGGCTCTGAATTGGGGGAGATAAATAGGCTTCCTCATGGACCCTTAAAAATAGCAATAGGGTCATGCCCCCTAACACTCAACTCTTTACTGATGAGATGAGCTTAGAGAAGCAGCAAACAGGAATACAGAATAACTGCTTTATGTCCCCATGCTGTTCTTGGGAGCTGGCTTCAGCTGCAAAGGCTGATGTAATGAGGTACCATAAACCAGGGCACGTTGAGATGTTTTATCTCAAGGTTCTGAGGCCAGCAGCCCACGATCAGAATCTTGACAGGAGAATTTGTTCCCTGCCTCTCTCCCTGTGTTTGGGAGTCATCCTGGTCCTGAGTATGCAGAAGCTTCACCACGAGCTCACATCATATTCTCCCTCCTGTGTCTCTGTCTAAATTTCTCCTTTTTATCTGAACACTGATCACGCTGAATTGGGAGCTGCCCTAATAATCCCCTCTTTACTGAATGACATCAGCAGCGACCTCGTTTCCAAATAAGACCGCATTCTGAAGTACTAGGGTTTAGAACTACAACATACAAATGTGGTGGGGAGGGACACAATCGATCTCCTAGCATTAACTTTGACATTTTTACTACTAGGGAAAAGAGTAACAATAGCTGTAATACCACCCAAAGAGATGCTGTGAGGGTTAATGAAGTAGGCAAGCTGGTAGGGCTATGAGCGGGTGTCCATAGTTGAACTTGCCTGCTCCTTGTCCCAAGCCGGGTCCCATGCGGTGTGTGGTGTAGAGTCCCACATGTCAGGTGCTCAGCTGCTGTGCCTGTTTGAGGGTGTGGGCTGAATGGGAGTCTCGGTGGCATTTTGCGAGGGGGTTTTTTTGGCTGGTGTTTCTGTGTTGCGTGGGATGAAGTGTGTTTATGTTATTTTCACTTCCTACATTAGCAATGGCAGGTGCAGAATTATGGAGAACTTCATCCCTCCTTGTCTGCTTGGGGGGGTTTGTGTGGTCAAATCGTTATGATTAAAAGCTACAGACTGAACACCAGGGGGCACAAAGCAGCTAGGAATTCAGTCCAGGCTACTCTCCAGGCCTGTTCAGCCGGGACTTGGCAAACTGCGATGAGAAGGGGGCAGCCATTTCTGCATGGAGGTCCAAGGCAGGATTCTCAATATCCAGGGGAATAGGAACCTAGGAACCATCACCGGCAGCTTTCATCCTTCCTCCCTCATGCCCAGTGGACACTTAAACCACTGCCCCTGGAATCCCAGAAGTAGATGCACACGGTGATGCTATATCCAGAATTACCTGGGGAGCTCCCTCCGAAGCCCTCCCAGAGGGGCCTGAGTTTACAGAAAGAGCCCAGTTTGCCAGGAAATTGAAACAGACATGTCTTACTCATGTTACTGAAGCTCAGTTGATCCAAACCAGGCCTGACTGAACAGGGGTGAGGACCGTACTGAAAATCTGGGCAAGTTTCTCTTTGAAGCATTTGCACATTATGTGTCAAAAAGCCAAAGCTGTTTCCAGGGCAAAGCAGCCTCAGGGAAAGTATCTGAGTGGCCTAGAGAGAAGATTTTACCAGGAACCTCATCAGAATCCTGGACTCTGGGTTCTCCCCTCTGGATTCCTCGGAATAAATTGAAGACTAGATGACTGGAAATGAGACATGGGGTAGGGGGACGCTTAAGGAATGGTGAGTCGGGAGACAGCATCTAGAACAGAGAAATGGGGGAGGCTCAGAATCCTCCTTTAAGAAAGCCTTCTCACCGGTGAGAACAAAATTACATTTCAATTGCAGAATATTCTGCTTCTTCAACTCCCACCTCCCCTCCTCAGATTGATGGACATCCTCCCACAGCTTTATCCTAAACCCAATGCCTTTTATATTTGCCTCTAGATCATATTCTCCTCTTTACTGATATGAAGGAAATTCCCAGCATGGGAACTGGATTTCTCAAAGAGTGTCTGAGGTCACTCAACATCAGAACTACCTTTTGAAGAAGGGAGGGACATCAAAAGACAAAGTTCCCAGCCTTGTCTCAACACACAGAAAGTCTCAGGAGGTGAGGTCTGTTTCAGTTCTTGATATTCAAGATATTACTCAGACATTTGCCAGCTTCTAGCCTTGTCACAGGGTTATGACAGAAGCACATGGACATTTATTAGAACTGGTTTTCAGTCTGTAACCTGAACAAACTGAATAAGGATCTGTTTTTTAATTGATGCCCCAAGAGAATAGAAGACATGTTTATGAACATTGACACACCAGAGTCCGGTCACTGCACTGATCCTAAAGGAGTGGGTTTCACACTTTACCTTTCAGTATTAGTAGCAGGACAAAGACTCACAGGGGCTTTGGCTTGTTGCCTTTAATCTCCATCTTCATCTTATCTCATCTGGATAAAAACATCAGAGATTATAATAAAGGCTCTTAGCCCCTGAACTATCAGCTTCATATGGTCTCTCTTTCCATCCTGAAGTAGCCTTTGGACTTCACATTTCCTGTCTTTCTAAACACAAAGTACCATTCAGTAGAGCACAAATAGATCTGTTTCTGGACTAAAGCCCCAGTTTCTCATGTACCCTCAGATCCAGCATCTCCTCTTCCATGCAGCTGATATTGTTCCTTGGTGCATCACATTAACATTGCATCAAAAAAAAATTGTATATACACAAAAATCTACGAAGTGATAAAGAGAAACTGATGATTACCTCCAGGGAAAGGAAGTAGGTAGCTTTGGAAATGACAGTTTTTGAGTTGTCTTTATATTTCCATATATTATTTATTGTACGACCTTTGGACCTTTAAAAAAAAAAACTTAAAGTAAAACTTAAATGCAAAAATCATCCTAACCTTTATTGACTATACTCAGACACTTGCCAGCTTCTAGCCTTGCTACGGGGTTATGACTGTTTTTGTTGATAAATCAATGGTGTTTATATACCACTCAGTAAAATGTTTGCCTATCAATTAAAAGATACACTCCCAGACATGGAAATAAAAAAAAAATTGAGGGAGATGAAAGAGAAAACAAAAGAAGAAATGATGAAATAACAGCTATCTTGGCAAAAAAAAAAAAAAAAAAAAAGGTTTAACCTAGAAAAAGAGCTAGAAGTTTAGCGAAATGGAATTTATGTGATGCGCTTTTCTCTTTGCCCCACCTACCTCTGTTCATTTCTAAATCACTGCATGAGGCCAACAGACACCAAAATATCCAGAGTCAATTGAAATTCATCTTCGTTGCAAGGCTTTCCAAACGTTGCCTCAGCTCAGGGTTAGACCTTCCGGGATTCACCGAAGCAGCTGCAAGACCTTACTTCAAGTTTCACAGAGATACTGACTGATAAGGGAACCTAGGGCAGGAAGAACGGGAAAAATAAATTCACTTCTGGATCCTCTTGAAAGAGATGCCAAGTTCCTGACTTCATTTTGAAATGGTAGGAAAAACAAAACACATTGAAACGTGGCTTCAGTAGCAGCCCCAACTTAAACGCATGCAGAGAGAACTGCTGAAGTGTTCAAAATACCGCCAACTGGCACTTAGATATGCAAATGAGTTACAAGTGTGCCGGTCCAAATTTTGGGTTATATGTGCCAGGACAGGGGACAGTGAGGGCACATGTCTATTTCTAGACTGCACCTTGTATTAGAAGCTGATTTCCACATTGTCAGCTTCTCAGAAGCCAGTATCTCACATTTTGAATCGTAAACATTTTTAAATTCATTTCAGAGAGACTTTAAAGTGGATCTGGAGGCCGTAATTGGTAGCAAGTATTCTGATGTTGAACAACACTGTTCTCACCAATTTTGGAAATGACATCACTTGGTTTTTTGTTTTATTTTAAGATGATCAAGGTCAGATCCACTGACAAAATGTGGATGATGAACAATGTAAATGTCCATTGATCTGGAGTTCAATGAGGACGCACTGGGACGAATGCACTTTTATCATCCTCCAGGAAAATCTCTTATATGGTTTCAAAAATAAGATGCCATCTTCAAAGCATCTTATCTCTTGGTTTCACATCCACAAGTCAACCTAGGGCTAAATGGCAAAGCATGTGGCCTGCTTACTCATGATTCTCTACATTTGTAGCCCTTGTGAAGTCACATAGGGACTGGCTATGTGGACAGGGAAACACTGTCATCCTCCCGGCTGTTCAACGCTCATCTCAGTGGTCAAAGTCCTTCCTCACTCTGCGTCTTTGCTCACCTTGTCCTGAACTTGTTTCTCCTGGTTCTTGATTTTTGTACAAGTCTGAGTTTAGCACTTAATCCTATAAACTGGCATTTGTGTCCTGGTCCATAGAGTATATTTGATCTCTAGCCTGTTCCTTCTTGTAAATGTTACACATCCTGGGTGTCTGCTGACCTCCAGTGACCTACTGCTTTTCTAAATCTCTATGATACCAAGTTCTTGCATCAGTAATGTTTCTGTTTCCTCCTGCTGAATGCAATTGGTGGGCATCCATGACCTTGTGTCATGCTCTCAGTAGAATTCAATCCAGATTTCCTAACATATTCCAACTCAAGAAGTAACTTTCTGCTAGTTACAAGCCTAAATCACAGACTAGAGAGACAAAGGATGAAAAATAGCATGTTCAAATGGACAACTAATAAAAATTAAGAGTAATTCAAGGCCAGGCACAGTGGCGCGTGCCTGTAAGAGGCAGCCTAGGAAGCTGTGGTGGGGGCCAGGGAGAGTGGTTGGATTCCCACAGGGGGTACATAGCGAGACCTAGTTCCAAAAAAATATAGCTGGGCATGGTGGTGCACACCTGTAATCCCAGCTACCTGGGAAGCTGAGACTGGGGATTGTTTGAGTCTGTGGTACCCCAGGCAACGTGAACCTGCTGTTCCATGGGCAAAAATAACGAGACCTACTCTCAAAAAAAAAAAAAAAAAAGTAATTCATATGTTCCATCCTATTGGTGCCATAAATGCAACATTATTGGATGCTGTATTCACCATGAATGGGATTTGTGGGCAAAAATGTAAAGAGAAACAGAGTTTTGGCATAATCTCAAAATGTCTCTCCCCAAACATCCATTACCTACAAAGATAGATTGATTACTTATGGCAGAGAAACTTAGCAGTCACTGCTTCATCCACATCACCAATGATGACACACCAATAGTAAGACACAGTGACCTCAGTACCCCAGAAGAAACCCACCGATAAAGGCACACTATGTCTGCAGTATCTTTCTCTCTCTCTCTCTCTCTCTCTATATATATATATATATGTGTGTGTATATATATACACACACACACATATAAATTTATTCTTGAGAAAACATCAGACAAACACAAACTGAAGGACATTTAACAGAATACTTGGCCTGTTCTCTGAAAAATGTCAAGGTCATAAAATATAAAAATGGTTGAGAAACTGTCACAAACTGGAGAAGAAATCAGAGACATGACAATTAAATACAACAAGGTCTTTTGGATTAGCCACTGGGGAATAACAAAACACTGGTGAAATGCTGGTAAAATTTGTCTTAGTGCATGGCACCAAACCAATATTAACCATCTTAGCCTGAGTCATAGGCTGTGATTATGCGATATCAGCCTGAGAAGAAGCTGGAAGAAGGATCTATGGGAAGTATCCATGACACAATTGTAGCTCCATTTTTAAGTCTAAAATTGTTTCAAAATAAAATTTTGGAAAAGCGACATAATGGTCATTCAAGGATAATCATAGATGGACATTTCGCATACATTGATTCCCTAATTTACTCAACAATCCAAAGGGGAGGTTACCTCTGTTGGACCTTTCTTAGAACTGATGAGACTAAGGAACAGGGCAGTTAAGCAATTGCTATTTAAAAAAAATCCAGCTAATCAGTGACCAGGATTGAAATCTGTGCCCTGAACCATGGACAAAGCCATGATGTTTGTAAGTATAATATTATGGGTTTTTTCTTAATGTGCAAAGATCTAGCATAAAGGTTATCAATACCATAGTAGCTGTTATGTTCCCAGCAGATATAAAATCACAACCATTCAATGTTGTATTTTATGCTCATTTTAGAGATGAAGAAATAAAATCCAGAGAGGTGTGCCAGTCACTGTTTTCCATGTGCATCTTTTCATTTCTAAGCTCCCTCATGTAACCAGAGTCAGAAAAAGCCTAAAGTCTCAGTTTGTTAGAGTCCAGGACCAGCAGGTCCCTGGCTGGATCCCCCTGGGAGAGGCTTTTGTGCAGAATCTGGAGATGCAAGAGAAAGAGAAGCAGTTGTCCTCTGGCTGCAGTCAGCCAAGGCACAGACCACAGGTTGCAGCTGGGACTTCTTCCTGTGACTTCCTCTGGCTTCTAAAAAATCACTCTTTCAGCTGAGGTGGTCTGGAGCTTCCCCATCACCTCTGTATTTCTGGACTTCCTGGTAATTGCTTCCCAGCCTCCGCTGCCTTGGATGAAATCTTTTCTAAATTCCTAAGATGACTTGGTTTTCCTGACCAAACACTGACTGAGAATTTAAATAACTTTCCCCAGATCACACAGCTGGTAAATGGTAGGAATGGATTTACTTTAATCCACTCTTTCAATCATTAATAACCAAAGCCCTAAACAGGATTTTCTGTTTTACACTTGGACTAGAGCCCTTTTCTGACCTGCTGAACATTTGGTTGAGAATCTGACAAACCTTTGTATCTTTGCTCATCTCAACATATCTCAGCCCACTATAGAGGGTATAGACCTCTCTCAATGGAAGGTGCAAAGTTCCATTTGACTGTGAACATTGTCATAGTTGAAATTCATCTACCACATTTGATACCTTTGATTGTCCTAGCTTGGAATGAACTTAATTTTTCTCTGAACCCCCACTTTGGGACATTGTGATTTTCTTCTATACCCCAGAATAGTATTAAAAGCAGATCATTCCATAGTTCCTCCCTATTCCCTTTTGCTCTGATGAGCTTCCAACACACATCATTGCCAAAGCCAAGTTGATGATGACAGGCAGCCAACATCAAGTGCAATACTCATACAAAACAACTCTAAATTTTGCAAACTGTAAAGTGCTAATAAAAATTTATTCTTTTTTTATTGCACTAGCCATTGTCCAATTCTGTCACAAGAGACCCAGCTCATAAAATATAATTTAAAAGGAAATATTTACTTATTAATTAGTGTTAGGAAAGCATCAACTACAAGCTCAAAGTATTAATAGGCATGGGTCTCCAGTGATTCTAATTAAGCAATAATAATGCTGCAGATTTTTGTTTACACTGCCAAACTTAACATAAGCAGTGAGTGCTGGCTAATATTACTAATACCCAGTTAATGTCAATGCTAGCTAGGTTTGTTCTTCAACAAGAACAGTTTTAGATTGAGTTTGATAGTTATAAAGCTATGTGCAAAATAATGTGAGGACAAGGGAGAGGAAGCAAAGTTGGAATAAGAACTAATTCACAGCAACAATCTGACTTGATGTTGTCCCAGACCAAGATGAAGGAACACATATGTCCTATCTAAAGGTCCAACCCAGGCCAAGTTTCCAAGCAGAAATGTGATTTCATAATTTTATGTATGTATGTAATATTCTTATTTACATATAAATATAGGGTTTTAGAGAGTAAGATAATATACATTGTATAACATAAATAATAACTTATTTAGCATAAATAATCTCATTTTAAAATGTTGTCATTTTTATATAATCCTAAAATATAATACATATAAATATAATACATCTCACTCTTAAATGTTCACAAAGAATTAAATTTTATTAAAACCAATTAAACTGAGATTACATTTCCAAAGTATACCTGCAGTCTCTGATTTTATGAATATCTTGGGGTTCGAGACACACACATTTGAAAAAAATATAAAAGGACCACAAAGAAACAGGAAACTGAATGAGAGAAATTATCTATTCTTAAGCATCTATTTTCTAAGCATTGTATCAACATCAAGACAGGCATTATCTCATTTAGAAGAGGAAGTTATTAAGAACTGGGGTGAAAAACAAAAGAGGGAAAAAAGGAAAAGCTTCCAGACAGTTCTGGAATGTCATTCTCCTTATGGCAAGGGTCAGCTACCAGGATGACAGGAGGTTTTGCTGAGGAAGAAGACTTGGAGGGCAGGAAAACCAGCTGCTTTTTTACCGAAAACTTGGCTAGTTTGTTTATTATTTCCTTCACATGTTTACTTTTATTTTTAGAATAACTGATATACTTGGAATCCTAATAGATCATCCCTTAGGGAATTAAAGTCAGCAGCTTCCTGTCTTCAAGTCTCCAAATAAATTTTAAAAGGGTTGATTGTCATGTCTGGTCTGTGTGTGTGCACGACTGGAGTCCTTGCCCCCTGGGTATTCCCCTGTCACCGTGCCCTGCAGGCCTCTTACAGCATGGGAGATGGGGGTCCTTGGGAAAACAGAGCCTTGGAGGGAGTTGAGGCCATGCCCAACATTCCAAGTCTTTCCACTTGAGCCTACAATCAGGTACTCTGCTCCCAAAATCTGTTCCACTCCCCTGCCTGCCCACACTGCCCATCCCTTTCCATATCTGCTTTCATCCTTAATAGTGGGCAGCATCATCCTAGTCCAGGCAGCTGGAGGAACACATCATAACCACAGTGAATTAGTGTCTCACGGTCTTGGACTTTAGAAGTCAAAATCAAAGTATCAGCAGGATTAGCTCCTTCTGAAGGCAGTAAAAGAATCTATCCAGGCTGCTCCCATAGATGCAAGTGTTTTACGGACCTTCACAGTGTACTTGACCTAGAATCATCCCATCTCTGCTTCCTCTTCATGTGAACTTTTCATGATGTGCCTGACTCTTTTTATTAGGACACAGTCATATTAGATTGCTCCCACCTTCTTGATCTCACCTACACGAATCCTATTTCTAAATGAACATGTATTTTTGAGGTACCGAGATGTCAACATTTGAAGTTGGGGTGGGGGAGACACACTGAACTCTCAATAGGAGTCTCCTTTGGTTCCAAAGGTTAAATAGAAGAAAAAATAATGTCTAGGTGCAGTCCTTTTCCTTGATGTTCTGGGAGAAAAATGCCAAAGCCTAGAATTTGGGGGCAACCCAGAAGCTCCCATGAGCCTTCCAGACAATACTAGAGCCCAGACAGTCTCCAGATGACCACGTGATGCCCAAAGTGTTTCCCAAAATACCTGGTCTCCTGCCCTACTTCCTCTAGTCAGCAAAAGTGCCCCCATCCAAAACAGAACAAGGACTCTGAGTCCTTTATCAGGGTTGATATGATGTTCATTGCTACACTCCCTGTGGTCGGAGGCACATTCAACTTGATTTTTTAAAAATTATATATATGTATATATTTCACATCTTTGTAACCTCTGGGCATCACCCACCACCTCACCTCATCCCCCCATCCCCAAGTTGTGTACTTTGGTTATCTTTTCTTGACTTTTCCTCCTGGATTTTGCTTTTCCTATGTCCCATATATTATTGAAAGTATTTTGTCTCTGTCTTTTCTTTCTGACTAGTTTCTGCTAATATGATTTCTTCTTGATCTATCCATATTATCTCAAATTCATCAAATTTGTCATTTTTGATAGATGCACTTCTCTGATTTCTGACTTCGAGCACTTAGTCAGAGAAAAGAGATAAGCTCTTCGGCATCAGGTCACAAACTTGGTCTCCAGTCTTTGCACATTTATTTTTGCCATTTTGGTGTGAATTTGGTTCTCTTCTAAAGCTGAGCCCCGCCTGCATTCTGAGAATTCCTTCCGGAGCACCCCTTTTGACTGCTTCCAAGTAGAGCTGGGGGAGGGGCCTGGGCAGTTAGACAAGTGGACCTGGAAGAGCTCCAAGCCCTCAGGCGGCACTCCCCCCCTCCTCTTCTGCTTTCTGAGTTATCACCATCCCTTCCAAAACCATCTCCAGACTGCTGTCACAACACAAACACAGATCACTAGTCACTCGAAAGTACAGCATCTAGACATGTTTCATGAAGCCCAAAGGATCTGTGGCAGCCAGGAGGAACAGCAGGGATGTTCCTACACTTCATTCTTGTCTTTGGGCCAGAAAGTGCTTATATTGTATTTCTAATGCTGTGGACGAAGGCCCTCTTCCTACCCATCTACTACAAGGTCCTCTTCCTATCCACCTACTGCTGGACCTAGTGCAGGGAGGGTTGGGTCCCTTGAACCCTGGTTGGTGGTTTCCCAGAGACACTTCTAAAGTGGACCACTCAGTTTTGCATTTGGGATGATTCCATAGGGAACCGAGCCAAAGTTCATCTTTAGATTATATCTGAAATGTTTATTATGCAAATGGTGATGCCAACAAGATTTCCAAAGAGAACCACAAACTGTTTGCATTCATATCCCAGGGTTGTCATTAAAAATGATGATGCTCTGAGTAACTTAAAACAATAGGAATGTATGTTCTCATGGTCTGATGCCTACAAATCTGAAATCAATGTATTGGCTCAGTCGTACAACATGTGAATCCTCTAGGGTAGGCTCCTTCCAACCCTCTTCAGTGTCTGTGAGGACTGTCCATCCTGGGTACTAGTTGACTTACATATGTGCAGTTCCAATCTCTGCATTTCTTCTGTCATATGGCTTTGTCCTTCCTTCCATGTGTCCCTGTGTCCAAATGTAATTCTTTTTATAAGCATATCAGATGATGTCTTGTGATCCACCTTAAAGACCTTGATCACATCTGCATAACTCTACTTCCAAAAAAATCATGATCATACAAGCACAGTGTTAAGATCAATATATCTTCTGGGTTGGACATACCTCAACACATAGCACTGTTAAACAGTTAAGTTTCTGTTCAAAGTTTTCCCAAACACACAGTTCAGTGTGGACATTGCCATACTAATTAAAAATAAGAGCTAACTTGGAAAAACTCAGTGATTCCTGGTTGTCAACATAATGTTGAAACACTAGGCTCTACGCGATGATCCAACCCACCTTTTCACTCTCATCTTCTAGACTGTCAGTGTGAGAATTTAACATTTTTGTGATACGCATTAGACTTTTCTACCTCTTATACCCATTCATGCAACATTTTCCTCATATACCAACATCTTTCAAAATTTCTGTGAAATCCTGTCTGGTTATTCACTCACTGGGTTGTAAATATTTATTGAATATGTGTCAGTCTGGTAGAAACAGATGAAAAGCATAAAACCTTCATTCCAGGTGCCCCCAGGTAGTGAGGAGCATAAGAAATAAGTTTGGTGCTACAGACATACAGACAGGCTGCTAGGACCATGGATGGAGAATAAGTATGCTCTACACACTGACTCAGCTGCTATATAACAGATATATCACAGACTCTGTGGCATATATTACACACACACACACCACTCAAAAGAAGCAAGCAGAAAACCAACTGAGTAACCACAAGAAATATTACAAAGCTTTTCCTTTATGTGCTGTTTTAATAAGTGAAGC
Organism: Uropsilus gracilis; assembly: GCA_004024945.1. Lineage (NCBI taxonomy): Eukaryota > Metazoa > Chordata > Mammalia > Eulipotyphla > Talpidae > Uropsilus > Uropsilus gracilis. Next base: position 66,519 of record PVHY01005332.1, read on the forward strand.
TATCTGATTTTCTGTCTCAACAGAAAAGGTTGTCAAATTAAGAGGCTCATGGTTATATCAGAGCAAAAGGGTATGCACAAAAGAACAACAGAAATTTACTCTGTAACCTCGGATCTTCTACACATCTTCTACAAAAAAGAACTCAAGATAAATCATAAACCTAAATGTAAAACGCATCACAATAAACATTTTAAAAAACATAAAAGAGAAAATTTATGGTATTGGATAAGGCAAACATCTCTTAGAAGCAACACCAAAAGCAGCATTTACAAATGAAGACAGTAATAAATTGGGATTCCACAAAATTATGAACTTTTGCTCTGTGAAGGGCCTTGTAAAGGAATAAGAAAATAAGCCTTTAGACTGAGAGAAAAATATCTTGTATTTAGAATATTTAAGGAAATTGAAAGCTCAGCAATAATTCAACATATAACCTTATTGTTAAAATGGATAGATGATTGGAAGTGACTCTTCACCAAAGAAGATACAGGGTGGCAGATAAACATGTGAAAAGATGACATCATCGCTGGTCACTGGGGGGGGGGAATGGAAATTAAAACCACCACGAGATAGCACTTTAATTATCAGAATGGACAAGAACTTGCTCTAATGTGGGCCAGCCATCCCACAGAAAAATTGTTCTTCTCTTCTGAGTCTCCTGGTTTTTTCTTACCAGACTGAGATGGGATTTTAAGTGGCAGTCTTTTGCCAGACTAGTCTGGAAGTATATAGTGATTTCTTTTTAGTAGACTTGTTAACACATGGCTAATACTAATATTTTAACTTATGATAGGATATACTTTGCTTCATAACATCACTAATAAGGAATAGCTTTTTTGCTGACAAAGCCAAATAATTGATGTGATACTATCTCTGCCTTGTGATTTCTATAATGGCGGGATAATGAAGTATTATTTGGCTTAATATAATCACTGAAACTTCTCTGTGGTCTTAGAAGAGACAAAAGCTAGGAACCTTTTTAAGGTATAATCAGTTTCAAATATGGCATTAAATAAATAAAAAGTAGAATTAATTTAAATGACAAGTGATCCAATGTCTATCTTTATTATATTTCTGTACTAATGGTACTAGGGAAATTAGTCAACCAAGAACATTTTGTTGTTATAGTAACTGTGAGAATCTAGAATAGATCTATATAAGATAACCTTTTTAATAAGATTAGGGTTAAAGCGCATTACGGATTTTTATGTTCCACAAGACAGAAAAACTCAGTTAAGAGGGAGGGAAAAAAAAGTAAATAACATTTAATAGGACAAGAATACTAAGTCAGAGTGGACTTTTCATTGACTCAAATGATGTCTCTACTCAACCCTACCATCTGGCATTTCACATTTGTCTATAACATAATTTCTAAATGAGCTGACTGATTTTTAACCAAATTCAATGCCCTCCCAAACAAAGAGTAATAAGATACAACTTAAATCTCTTTTGCAGTTCAGTTCTTTTCTTGCAACAGCTGATAGAATGCTGTAAAGCAATTCTACCAAGAAATTGTTCCAGCGTGTTTTGTAAATAATACTGCTTAATATTAACAAAAATGTGTGTGTGAAAAAGTATAAGTATGGCCATGACTTATTTGCAAATCAGGTTTACTACTCTATCCCTGAACTAGTAATCTCACTTGGAGTAAATATATTCCAGGGCTCAGCAGCCTTTCCCACATGAAACCTGTGAAAACAAAGAAAAATGTAACTTGAAGATTTGCCACAGAATCAGAGGGAGGTCAGTTTTAGCTGGGAACAAGAGTTCCAAAAAGTTAGCAATTTCTCCACAACCAGATAATTCTTTATAGCCACTGGTTTGAAAACTTGGGTTGTACATATTGAAAAATCAGACTTAACGAAATGGATTCATCTATATCAACAGCAATGAAATAATTGATAATGAACCTTTCAGATTCTCCTTAGTCATCAAATATAATCACAATCTAAGAAGTCACTTAGGATGGAACCTTCATGCTGTCCTTATGGATTTGGTGAGTGAGAGTGGAACTTGTGTTCTCTGCAGGAAACACAAAGATGTTCTGCTCTTTAGGCTCACAGTTCTTGCAAAGAAAAGATATTCATAAAATATGCCTTGGAAATGGATGTAAATTCCAGCAAGTGCAAGTTACAAATTACAGGTACAGACCTCAGAGGAAGTTTAATGAGCAAGGGAGGAAGGATGTTGATTGTTAGAGATTGTAGGCAGTCATGTTTGATTAGGGGTTTCTACTAAATTTTCTGGGCTATATTGAAAATGTGAGAATGTGTCATGGTATAGCAGTTGGATCTCTTAAACTGAATCCCAGAATTAGAATAGGAAACTCAGTAAACACAATGCATCTGAATTTAATAAAACACCCCAAGTAAAGTGTTTTCCTAAAACGTGATTTGAAGAATTGGATTGAACTAGGTCGGATGGAGGCCAGCCACAGAAGCAGAAAGTTGGCTAGCAGTTCACATACACAATGGGGAATGTAATCGACTAACTGTGAGGAAGTGGGGGGGGAAGAATATAGGGTGAAGGCTTATTGAAGTCAAAATATTCGTTCATGGTTTCAAAAGACTCTGAAAGCAAACGTATGTAAAATAATTAACCTTAAAATGCAAAATGGGAACAGAAAATGATTTAGTTCCTCGGGGATAGCAATAGATTCACACATTTGGTTTGGACAGGGTATAGAAAAGACACAAAATGATGAATCTATCCTTAGCTGCTGTGTTCTTTCAGTGCTTTTCAGCTCCATTTTTAGTATTTATACTTTGAACCATGCTAGTTTTTTATTTAATATTATGACCTCATAGATACAGAGTACTTTCATATATAGGGCATTTTAAGCTTTTCTAATACTTATAATAGCTTTATGAGTTGGAAATTATTATACTGATTCTTACTAGATGAGGAACAGAGACTTCTAAAGATAAATGGCTCATGATCACAAAATAAGTACCATTTGGACCCCAGGTTTGCACCTCTGGAAGACCCTAACCTAAGGATCTTCTCAAGATCCAAGGCCTTAATCTCAAATTCCCCCTTATTTTATCATCTCTTTTGTCATTACAGGAGGTTCCTCATAGCTTGTTTTTAGATCTAGACAGAAGTAAAAGCAAATTATCTATTTTACCCTTGTTCTCTTTCATGTTGAACAAATCACAGATCTTTCAAAAGAACCCAAAACTGATGAGGTACTCTTAGGCAGAATGAGAAATAAATTCTCTCATTCGGACTTCCGGCTCATAACCAGAGTTCGGGGGAGGAGACCAGGTCTGGAGATATACCTCATTCCTGCCTTAGCACTATTGGACTCATTTCTGAAGAGTGAATGCCTTCCAGGGACACTGAAAATCCTGTGGGGCTGAAGGGCCAAAAAAGCAGAAGAAAGGGTTATGGCTTAAAAGAGCCTTTGGAACCAACCTCCTCTCTTCTCTAAAATCAACATGACATAAATTGGGTCTTTGGATCAAACTTCAAAATGGAGCATTCAGCAATGTCTCTGATCTTTGTAACATGTTTTAGTTTTCAGCTGTCACTCTGTGTTCAGCTGCTGAGGTCTCCAAATGTGATTGGTTCCTTGCCAGAAAATAATTGTGCAGGTCCATTCTTAGCTTCTTTCCGAGTGAGCACTGTGTTCACAGGAAGGCTTGTTGTTTCTAAATAAAGGCTCCATCTTATTCAATCCTTTAGCCTATTTTTTGTTTCCTGAGTGAAAAATATTTTCAAGAGTTTTATTTTCTCTAGAAGAATACCCCCACCCCTGCCATGGCTACACATGGCGCTGTGCCTGTGTTTGGGGGTTTAGGACATGAAGGGAGCTGAGAGCACCCAGATGAAGCCAGTGTTATAAGACAGCACTGAGTACCTCATAAGTTTAGATTTCCATTTGGGGTCTGCTCCCAAATTAACCTTCTGGGGACAGGTTTTCTTAGGTTCCTAGAGTGAAGGAACTGGAGGATTTACCCAATTTACACAGGGACCCTATAAAAACCAAAATGGCAATATGTTCTCCAAATGGACTCCTGGCCTCAGACACCTTGCAATTAGCCATGTGCCTCATGAGGCAATGAAGTATTGAATAAAGTTTAGTAAAGAGATTTGATTCAAAAGATAATGGAAACCCCTCCACATCCCATAGCATTTCTTTTATTTGTTTGTTTGTTTGTTTGTTTATTTATTGAGACTAGGTCTAGCTATTTTTGCCTGTGGAACTGCAGGTTCATATTGCCCAGTGTACCATAGACTCAAGCAGTCCTCAGCCTCAGCTTCCCAGGTAGCTGGGATTACAGTCACGCGCCACCACGCCCAGCTATTTTTTGAGGACTAGGTCTTGCTACGAGCCCCAGGCATGATTTGAACCATGATCCCTGGCCCCCCGCCATGACTTCCTAGACTGCACCACCATGCCCGGCCTTCCATAGCATTTCCTTTATAAGCCAGCCCCAACTTATATGTATGGAGTCTTACTTCTTTGCAGAAAACAGTTTTGTAACTGTAACTATCCCCAAGAAGAATTAAACTTCTTTCAGCCATTACTAACCTAATGTGCATTAATTGAAGGCACCAGAGAAAACGTGACATGGTCGGGGTGGGAAGGTTGGGAAATGAGCAAGAAGAGGCCATGCATAGGAATTGCCTGAGCAATGGTGGGAAGTAGGCTGCTGGTCTTTGACAAGAGTTTGGGAGAGTTTTTCAACAGTGTTTGGGACAGGGCATGGTAAGAATTACCACAAGCAAGCACAAATAAAAGGAGAAGACAGAATATTTGGTTTAAGCCACCTTTGAACAAGAACGAGACCATTGAGATTACTAATCTTACCACAGTTTCTGTGTTGTCAGTGATAACCAACACAGTTCGAAAGTAACCAGAGAACCAACCATGGGCTAAACTTGCTGGTCAATTTGCTATAAAGGATGTAATACCACTTACTCTACTAGTTTAGCCAGAGACTCCAAAGTCAATTCTTCAAGTAGCTCTCTAACTACCATGTCGAGTCAGGCTGGAGCCTCTCCCCTCTGCAGAGATGCAGAAGGGCATAGAACACACCACTCTTGACTAGGTTAGGGACATAACTACCTTTGATCCTATGCACCTTATGGAACCCTGTGGAGGACAGAGAAATGATTAACAAATAGCTTCCCTTCCTCACACATCTGTCACTCACTCCAATTCTATTTTCTTTGGAATAGAGGTTCTGGGTTAAGAAGAAAGAATGCGATCACACAAGAATCCAAGTTGTAAGGCATCCAGAGGGGAAAAAAAATCTAAAAAGTTATTTGTTGATTATGTATTTTCTAGTTCAATCTTTCTTACATCCCTTCCTCCCTTCCTCCCTCCCTGTCGCCTTAGCAAGACTGTCAAAAGCAGAGCTTGCGGGACTCAAGCTCAGCCAAAGCAAACCACCGAAAATTGGGGAAATGATTTATCTTCATCCAAGGGTGGTAATCCAATTTATTTGACTGGAAGGCTTTAAATTTCATTAGCTATAGCAGTGTTAGGGTTTGGCAAAATCATGTCTAACAAAAGCAGTCCCTGCCGTTTTGACCACTTGTGAACAGAATGATTTTCATCTTAAAAACACGTGTTGTTCCACCTTTTTATGTTTGTGGCTAGCTAACCCAGCTGGTGATAAGGAACTGGGAGCCTCCTGGAGGGCTTCGTTCATGGGGATGTCTTGCGTCCCCACTGTGACCAAGCACTGCATAAATACAGTGGCTGATGACAAGGAAGTGAGGGATACTGGATTCATTGGTGCATGTCAGTCTTCAAAAGCAGAAAACGTCTGGGTCACACTGCAATCTACTTTTCATGGTGAGAGTGTAATAGTTGAGTGAATGAACAGATCATTTTGTCCACTTCCCTGACATTAAGTCACATCAGATCTATCTTCTCATTTACAGTACAAGAACAGAGTTGGTGCCCCAATCTTATGTCAATGTTAGTCTGCTTGTGCTTATTTAAGAATACTTTCTTGGCTCTGAAATGTAGCAACCAACACAAAATAGCATCAGATGGGACAAGATTCCCAATTTAGGAATCCACTGATCTGGAGTCTCTGTACCTAGTTATTCATGATTTCTGTGATTAAACTTCCTTACCTCTAAGCCTCCACATTTGAAATGAAGAGATTCCTGAAGTTTTTATGATGAAAATTCTCAAGTTAATTGAAGTCATTGTTTGCATGTATTTTCATATAGTTAGAGTTCTATCACTATTTTGCTTAGGAACTCATTCTCAACTTTGTTCAAATTAATTTCTATGGTTCTCAGAAATAAAGAACCAGATGTGTTCCAGTCCAGCAACAGGAGACAGTGGGGATATTGATCTCTTGCAAGACACATCCAAGCAGTGTTCAACAGGGGGGTGAATGAGAGGTGTCCCCAAAAGGAGAAAGACAAAGAGAAAATAGGCAATTTGCTTACTGTCTAATCTTAGGTCACTCCTGAACAAGGTGATTGGGGTCACTCCCTGCATACCCAGAACCCTGCAGAATGCTGTGAGTTCAGTAATATTGCAGAATTCCCAGACCATGGCCCAGGGACTGAGGAAGCATTCGCTATGTAGTTTGATTATTCCCTACCATTTTTCTACACCTCTGGTCTATTGGTCAAATCTGTCTAATCTCTTTTTCAGTCTTTATTATATAAAATGAATTGAAACTCAGTCATATTCTTTCTGTACACTTTGCCTAGGGCTATTATCTCACAACTTCAGTAGAGTTGAATGGTCATGATAGAGACTCCAAGACCTGCAAAGTCAAATATTTACCCTCTGGTCATTTGCAGAAAAAAAAAATTGCCAGCCCTTTTCCTTACATTTATATCTACGGTCACGTTCACTATCTTTTCATTACATAATACTGGTTCCTCTTGCTTTTCCTGGGATGTTTGGCTTTTCATTTAATCAACATCATTTAGCTCATTAATGTTCCCAAATCTTCCAGGAATTTTTATCTCACTTCTCCTTGTCTTTCTGTTCATCCTAGGATCATGCTTTGTTCACACAAGCTTTTCTTTTAACTTAGACTCACTTGCCAATTTAATATCAGTCAACATCCCTCCCTTTAAAACCTTTAAAATCCTCTTGGAAAGTTGGCATTAGAGAAAGATTTCAATGACAATGCCTGATAGTTAATGCACCCTTAGTCTGCACTGCATTGTTGTAAGTTCTCAGGGCATTTGCAATGAGAAATTGAAAACTGTTCAGGATCAGAGACTAGGTCCTTTGTTTGACATATTATGTATACAGAAATGCCTTGAGTGTAGTGTTTACAATGCTATGCAAATTACTTTTATTTTCTGTTGTGAAAAATTCTTCTCCGTGAATTCTTCTCCTTATCCCCAAATGTGCCCTATTCAGAAGCGTTTCCATTTCTAAGCAGACATAGTTCTAATACACATGTTTGAATTTGTTTCCTCAAAACTTTGGTTTACTTCTTTTACATAACTTTGTAGAATGATAGTTATATGCAAAACCCATGGAAGAAACTTGTTCCCAGTTGACAAATGAGGAAATTTAAGCTTGGGAATTAATCCTTCACTAAGACATTTTATAACATTTATTATTCATCTATAATTGGGGAATGAGACTTAACTTATGGCAGATATAATTTGATAAATAGAAAGCAACTAAATTTTGCATAAAATGTTGCAGAAGAATAATATACCATGCAAAGTGATTTGCAATTGTTTTATTCACTGTAGCTATTAACTTAATCTATCTCAAAGCTTATGGTAGTACATGAGAAACTTATTTTCCCTAAAATATGCTGATTGATCTTTATGAAATAAACAATAAACTCTGATGCATATTTCACAAATATTGATGAAAATATATAGAAAACACAAATGTTATGTACTCATCATAAACTGGAGTCATATTTCCAGTAATAGAGCTGTTAATGGCACTTAGTGGGAGAAAGGCATGTAGTCTCAGAATATGGAAGGTGACCATTTTTGGGGGACCATAGGTGGTGTTTAAGAAGATTGGTCAATAGCTTTGGCCTCCGTAACCAGAGGAGCATAAACAAATGACATGACCAGACTGACACGTGAGTTTCATGACCAAAGATAAGTCAAATGTTTCGTATATTTGTCTTTCTCTCACAAAGGTTCTGATATTTAGAAGTATAAAGACCACTCAAGAGTAGACATAAGATTCATCCTAAGACACTGAGTGGGGTCAAAGGAATCAGTGGAGATAAGCATAAGAGTGTTGTTGGTGCAGCAATCACATCATAGGCTCAATCAGATGAGAGACATGTTTGTTGCATAGTATCCACCAAAGGAAATATAGAGATTCATGTGCAAGAAAAATAAAGTTCCTTCACAATTCAGATCCCCTGCTAAGGGAGCTAAATAGCCTTCACTTGAGCACTTTCAGAAACAACACGAGAAGTTTGTTTGTTATATATGCTTTCCTCTTTGATTCAAATTCTATCACTCCTAACTAAACAGAATAATGAACTATACCTTTGCAATATTTATGCGTTGATAACCTTAGTCAACCCTTTTCTTCATTCACCTGATCATGAAGCATCATTTCAGTTTTTACTCTGAACCAGGAGTCTGTGAGGTGCTGAAGCTAAAATAAAGAATGCAACATAATGCTGACTTTCACACATTCACAGCTAACTGTAAAGAAGGCAAATATTTACAATCAATAGTGCAATGTGCAAGGGGCTATGTGGACACAGAGAGTGAAAAAGATTTCCTGGAAGAAGTCCCAGATAAGCTTTATCTTGAAGGCCAATTGACCAAAGATAAGTCAAATGATTTAATGGTAGAGAATGCAGGGAAAAGCATTTCTGAACATAAAGAACAGCATAGTCAGGAGCATACAGTTATAAGAAAGGGTGACACAGTACAGAAAATGTCAACAGTTTGTAGAAGGGTGAGATAAGGTGTGTGATTAGGGAGGTTGGAAATTAATACCAACTCAGATAAAAGGGATCGATCAGAGAGAAACAAAAAAATCTTTATGCTTTTCCAAAGAAGTTTTAACTTTGTCCACCAGACAATAGGACTCTCTATGCAGCAATATAACTTGAATAATTTACATTTTAGAAAACATTTGTAATATGGAATATAATTGAAGGTAGACATTCTAGAGATAGAATATAAGGGAGATGGTGTAGTACAGATACAGACTGGTAGACTAGTTTGGTGTTGGGAACAACACTAGCAATTAAAATAGAAAGAATGTGATATATTCAAGAGATTCAACTGAAGTCAGGGAAAATTTTCATACTAGTTGTAGGCAGAGATGTGGTGAAATTTTCTATTGGCCTTTCTATTTTCTAGCTGGGGTAGTGATAAAATAATAAAAAAGTGACAACAGAAGAAAAAGGCTTGAAGAAAACTTGAGTTGGTTTGAATTGTGTTGAGTGTGTGATCTCTTAAGAGTGTCTGGATGTGCATTGAAAACTTGGTTTAAATCAGCCAACAAATCATAGTTATTTGGAAACTGGTGTTAGCTGGCAGCAGTTGAAGTCACCCATGTAATGAGAGCCTCTGGAATATGCACAGGAAAAGAATAAGAATCACAAATAAACCATCAAATGTTGGAAAACAGGAAGCTACATAAGAAGTAAAGAAATCAGGAAAGGAGAGAGACAAACAGTGCCTTGATTTGGCATGATGAAAGTCAGAGAGGAGAGCTTTAAGAAAGGAGTTCCCCGGGCCGGGTATGGTGGCTCATGCCTATAAGCTTCAGCCTATGAACCGGCCGGGGCTAGGGGTCCCGGTTTGAGTCCCGCCTGGGGACTGTAGCTAGACCTAGTTCCAAAAAAAATAGCTGGGCATGGTGGCGCGTGTCTGTAATCCCAGCTACCTGGAAGCTGAGGCTGGGGATTGCTTGAGTCTGGGGTACCCCGGGCAACGAGAGCCTGAGGTTCCACGGGCAAAAATAGAAACAGTGAGACAGAGACTATGTAAAGAAAATGAAAAAGACATCATTAACTCATCTTAAGAATTTCAGAGCAGAGGATAGTGGTGGTAGAGGGGGCAGGAATGTAGTGGGTAAGAGCCAGAGTGAAGCAAGTTGAAAAGTACAGGAAATGAGAGGAAAAACAGAGGTTTCAGATGTTGGTAGATTATTTCCAAGAAGCATGTGTTTTGAATCATGAATTCAAACACCCAGAATACTGCTATCGCAGGGTGAAACAATAGGAACTGAGTGAAAAAGAAAAAGATGCCCAGAAGCTGAGAGTTAGAGGGCAAGTCTGCCGCTCCAGAGTCCATGTGTTGTATGGTTTTTGCCCGGCCAGTTTCTGCAAAAGCAGGTCACCTACAAAGCAGGTCCCATATTTGGTTTAATGTTCTGCTGTCATCATCTTGAAATTTTTAATCATTTTTGAGCACCTACATTTTTATTTTGCACTGGGCTTCATGTATCTACCACTGTTGCTGAAACAGAATTGATTGGTGTGTAACTTTCCCTAAATATTAATATGGTCAAAATGGAGTGCACTGTATTCTGTTTTTGCTGTTACCCAGAGAGATACAGATCCAATTTTTCCTTTAATTTCAGATAGAACATAACTGCTCACATGTATTGCCCACTTTTTATGTACAAGACATTGTACATATAGATATACATTGTACATCTATATACTTTGTACCACTAATCCATGCCATCTTTACAGCAATCATATCAGTTGGCATCAGCATCACTATTTTTAAGTGAGCGAATAGAGGGAGCACAGCCATATTAAATAACTTACTCAAAGTCACGCAACTAGTGAGGGATAGGAAGTAGGTTTGCACCTGTACAGTCTAACTCCAGAATCTGTATCCTTGACCATTACTAAGTGAGCTTCTTCCTTTCCTGGGTACACAGTTTTAGGATTTTTTCTTACCTCATCACCATTTATCTAACATATAGGATTCCATCTGACATTTGCTCTGAATATAGCCACTGCAATACTGCTGGACAAAAACCTCTTTCCTCTTGTGAAGTGGCAAAGACATCTTTGTGTGTGAGTGTACAGATCTATAACCCACTAAAGTGTCATGAGTTTGTACACTCACCTGTCCCATTGAAAAATAAGAAGACTTTTGAGATGGGGCATGGAATGGGCTATTATTCCTGTCCTGTGTCTTTATCTCTCCTCTTCTGCTATCTTGCTCACATATTTGTGTTCTGGTGAATTTTTAGTTCTCTCCCAGGGTTGATACTGCATTTAACCCATTCCTTACATAGGCATTCCATTAAACACACTGTTCACAGGGAGTTGTACAATTGCTTCTCACTCCAAACTCTCCCATTTTTTTTCAAAATGTTAATCAAAGGGAAATCATCCTCACATATGTATATAATTGAAGTAGACTCATAGAAGCAAGAGAGTAGAATTACGGTCAACAGGGACCAGAGTAAGGGGAATGGGAATGTGAAAATATAGCTTTGATTCAAGATGAGTAAGTTCTGATGACAAAGGTAACAAAACTATACTGCATCCTTGAAATTTGCTAAGAGGATCCATCCTAAGTGTTCTCACGGGCACAAAAAGTAGCTCTGTGAGGTAATGGATATGTTAATTAGCTTGATTGTAGTGATTATTTCACAGTGTATGCATATATCAAATCATCTAGTTGTACATCTTAAATATATTACAATTTTTAAAAGAATATAAATAGGTTGAGACTCTTTTGGAAGGCAATTTGGTAAAATGCATTAAAAAATTAAACACACATGCACAAAAATAGGAGACATCACCAACAGTAAAGTTTGTAGAGTGATATTGGCTGAAAGCATTTAATAACATTTCTGTGAAAAAAATTACTGTAAATATTAGGGGTGACAGAGTGAATTTTAAACTAACACTGAAAGCTTTTGAAGGAATGAATCTTTAGGAATTCCTAGGTTAATGCTAAAAAAGCAGTATTTTAGCAATATAAGTTTATTATCTCAAGCTTTCAGAACTAAATTCTTATAAAATCAGTCAAAGAGGATTTCTACAAACATCAATACCTTTAATTTTAGTAAAGTTTGTGGATGGTAATTTCAGTCAGCTCTACCTCTGCACTCATGAAATTCTTGTCAAGTACACTTTTAAGTATTAAAAGTATTGAAGTAACACTTCAATGTTCAGTGTCTGGACTTAGGCTGTAGCAAAAGAAGGTTGATACTGAAAATGGACAGCACCACAAACTTGTGGCTGACTTCCCAGGAAAGATGGAAGATGCAGAAGTATGGACTTGGCCAAGTGCTAGGTAAACAAAGGCAAGAGTATTAAAGTTTCAGCTCTAGTGATTAGCAGGGAAGTACAGGATAATAAGCACAGCGGGGTTGCCCTCAAGGTACTTTAGACTCCGACTGTGTTTATTATCTACTATCAATATGGAAATATATGCCTGACTACATTTATGGTGCTATTTAGAACTTTAAAATAGGCTCTTATCCTCAGAAAGAGGTTACTAAATTACTCACCCTGTAAGGTTTCCCTTGATTAGCATAATTCCACCCATTCTGGGCCTTATAAGAATATGTTTCCATTGTGGGCACGTGTTTACAAGAGACATTCAGGGGTACGTTTTCAAGATTTCTTGTCAATCTTGAAATTCCCACCTTTCATTGACTTTCATAGTAAACTTGGGAATAAAATCCCTTGGCAGAATTTGCAAAGTGAACTTTTCAAGTTTCTCACATTACCCTGTGACTAAGCACAAGCGATGCTGTCGATGCTGTCTCTTCTCCTGGCTTTCCACCCGAATACTTGTCCTTTTTTATCACCTTTGCTTTCAACTTTTTTTCTTTTCCAAGGGAGAGTGTGTGGATTTCAAAGATGAGAGCTATAAAACTGGAACCTTTGCGTGCAATTCAGATTCTGTCAGAAATTAAAAGAACTAAATTTAAGGAACTAAATATACTCCTAAGCAGAAGTGGGGCTGTTGAGAGGAGAAAGGAGGCCACGAGGTTCCACCAGGAACAGGAATGGTGCCGGTTCCCTGTGCTTTTGGGAACATGAGCCTCTTGTAGCAGCACCTCTGCAAGCCCAGCAGTTTCTGAGCTCACGCTAGGTGGCAGCATGGTCTACAGGTCATGTGGGAAGAACCAGACCCCAGTCGCCAAACCCACAGGGCTCACTCACAGAAGAGATACACACACACACTCACACTCACTCACTCACTCACATACACACAGACACAGAGGCACATGCATACAAGCACACACAGAGACACACATATACACACACACAGACATGATTTATAAATCGTTACAACTTCTCAATGTCACACTGCGAGGCAATGTGGGTCTCAGTGCTGGAAAATACCCTGGGTATTGCAGCAACACACTCCACTGGATTTTTAAAAACTTCATGAAAGGACTTGTACTTTGGTTTTTGTTTTCTCACCCTTAGAAATTTCATTTTTATTTTATGTTGGTTTCAGAACTTGTTCTTTTTCTTAATAGAAGATAACATAGCATTCTAATGCAATGCATTTCAGGTGTGCACCAGGACACATCCCCACCTGCACAGACCATACTCAGTTCACCATGAAAAGGACTGACTGTGCAGCCTACTCCATGATGTCACCCTCTGGCTATCTGTGGTTTCACAAGGTGAAGGAGGGCCACAGTTGCTTTATGTTTAATTTCTGAACACCCATAAGGTCCTTTGGGTTTAATCCAAGCCTTGCACACACTGAATGTGCTTGAATCCAACTACTTCCCTTAAATAGCTGAATATTTCCTTTTAAAATGCTTCCAGTCACACCCTGGTTCAAGATCCTTATTTCAAGGGCAAAGTCAAATTTAAGAGCAACCTCTGGGGAGTCCGCACTACAAGACGAGACGATTGAGAGCTTAGGGAGAGCCATCTTACCAGAGCATTTTAAAAATGAATAGAAATTGAGAGTTCATCCATGTCAACCCACCTCATTGGATAGATAAGGAAATTGAGACCCAGAAAGCTAGATTTGCCCAAGGCCACACAGCTTGTTAGAAGCCAGGCCAAGACTGGAAAGCTGGTTTCCTGAACCCACTCCAGGGTCTTTTCCATTGCTCCCAGTGTGATTTATAGAAAGTCATAAATATGTAGCAGATGAAATCTCAGAGTCCTCTGAGCAAATTCACCTTCCCCCCAAGTCTGTACACCTCAGCATAGCCCAGCCTACACACCCTCATCTCTTTGCCCCCAGGGTCCTCCTCTACAGGCAGGAAGGGGGAGGGACAAAAAGAAGCCAGAGAATCGATATTCATTGGGAAACTGGATGACAGATACAGAAGTACTGAAATACTACAGTCCTTTCCTTGGCATTTCCTCTTGACCAGAAGAAGGAAATACCAGAAATCTCATAAGCGAGCCCATTTGTGCAATTTTTTTTAATGCTCACTATTCATACATTTCACATTTTTCTCTAAACCTTTGAGTACTAATTCAAACCGTCCAGTCTTTAGGCCCCCTAGGGGTTCACCTATCACTAAATATTGTTGATTTGCAAAACACACGGATTCCTTTCCTAGAACAGGCTCTGCTTTCATGGCTTGCTTCAGGAGCAGAGCCTTTTCCCAATTAAGCGATGGCCCAGCTTTTCTCTGGTTAGGATTACAAACAAACACCACCACCCTCTGCCTCTGCTCCAGCCACCCCTCCCTTCACTTTGACACATGGTTCTTTTGATCTCAACCCCAGACCATAGCAACAGGCTCCTAATTATTCACCAGCCGTAAATCATGGCAGTAATGTGGTCCTTGCTAAGGAAAAGGCGCATTGTGAGCCATTGGAGTCTGGAAAACTGGGTGTGTTGAATGTTTCCAAAAGCAAGGCTGTTGGGGGGGTGGGGGGGAGCAGGAAGAGAAAGGATGTTTTAAATGTTTGTAGAAATAGTTGCTTTGATGTTAAAGCTTCTCCGAGTGGAAGTCAAGAGTCTAAAAATTAAGTCTATAGTTTTTTTTTTTTCATATTTGTAGGGGGAATGAATTCCTCAAATCCCTGCTAGAGGCAGGTGTATGTAGGGTCTCCTGGATTGAATCTGAAGTACATTTGCAAGTCATCAGAGCAAGCAGAATAAACATACTTTTCTGTGTCCACCTCTTAATTTTGTTAGTTTAATTTTAGTTACTTACTTGCATGAGAAATCTTAATTCCTCCATGACCTTACTGAACGAAAATTAATCTAGTTAGATTTGGCATTTTCACCAAGAAACTCTCAGGGAATCCCAACTTATTATTATTATTATTATTATTTTAAATTTGGCGTTAGTCTGCAGAAAGCCCAATAATATCAGTAAGCTTGGTCCATATTGGTTTCACCTGTGGACATATAATATTATCTTGCTAACGAGGTTTGTAGGCTTAGTTGAGCTGAAAATCATTTCCATTTTTTCCTTCAGGATGAGATAAGCATAAGCGATGCAAAGGCTGAGAATAGCTATAGACATTCTCCTACATGTAAATTCTTCCTCAGAAACAAAGGCAAAATGTGACTTTTTTTTCTCCATTTAATTTTGTTGTATTAAGCCACTCCAGTTGACTGTCACAGATAGATAATGCTGGACTGGAATAAAACTGTGAAGTTTGTCTTTATTCAGCAAATATTTATTGAAAAGCTACCCTGGACTTCATCCTAAGGCTTATGGCAGCTAGCAATCCAAGAGAGGAAAAGATTAATGTAGTTGTTTCCCATGGTGCATTGAAGCAAGGGTTCAAGACTAACACAGAGGTAAGAGCAGGGGTTGACTCTTTTTTTCTATAAATGGCATGTAGAAAATATTTGAGGTTTTGCTGGTCATACAATCTCTATCT
Source organism: Uropsilus gracilis (assembly GCA_004024945.1). Classification (NCBI taxonomy): domain Eukaryota; kingdom Metazoa; phylum Chordata; class Mammalia; order Eulipotyphla; family Talpidae; genus Uropsilus; species Uropsilus gracilis. Next base: position 82,265 of record PVHY01005332.1, read on the forward strand.
CAACTTCTTTGCCTTTACAGCATGAAATCAGATGTAAACAATACATTAAGAAATGAACACAGTTATGATACAATAAAACTTTATTTAAAAACACAGGCAGAGAAACGGATGTGAGCTATGTGGATTATAGCGTATGAACACTTGATCTAGAAAGAGCACCTTTTAAATTTAGGAAAAATCACAGTAATAATTGCAAAGAAGTAATACAGAGGACTATGGGAAGTCAGAGAAGGGCAAGTTGTCTAATTTGAAAGTCTGTGAAAGACCTTCTAGAACAAATAGTAATAAATTTAAGAACAGATGGGTTGGTGAGAATCCAACCAGAGAAGAGGATTGGGAAAGAACAACTCCTAAAAGGGAATGATATGTGTCACAATTCAGACGTGAGAGTACAATCCACATTCAGATTTGGGAAACTGAAGGGAATTCTGGATCGCTGGGTTGGAGAGAGCAAGTGTGGCAAAGGTAAGGTGCAATTGAAATCAAGATACAGTAGGAAGAAGTTGATGGGGGTAAGGGCTGGGAGCCACTGAAAGTTTCCAGCAAGGTCAGCACTCGGCACATGCTTTGAAGAGGTCACTTTGGCACTTAGCTCATATGTTCAGGAACCTCACTGTCTCCATATTCTAGAGGAAGCAGCAATGTTTTCAACTCCTTTTGTCCAACTCCTCTCCAAAGGGGTTCCAGAGGCAGCTCAATCATTCCCTCAATCACTTGTATTTTACAAGAATGAAAGCCTTGGCTAAATGGACGGATTTTAGGTATTAGCCCATGCAAGGAAAAAGATTTTGTTGTGGGAGAAGAGAGAGATTCGAGCAGTCTCAGCCCCTTGAAATCATACCACATAGTCATTTTCCCATCAAAGCATAAGGTTCTACTTATGAGCTTTCCTTGTACCAAATTTTCTGGCTAAATTATTCAGTCAGATCACCAGGAATAAATCTTTCTTTAGTCCAATTATCAAGGTTAACATCACCAGGAATAAAACATCATTAATAAGAACTTCTTGATAGAATACACACAGATTGATACAGCACTGTTTCTATGATATTCTTATTAAAAAAATGCCTAACTTCATTCCAATCATGAGAAAAAAAATCAGATGAAGCCATCCTGAGGAATATTCCAAAATATTCCTCAAAAGTATCAAGTCAAAGACTGGAAAACTATCATTAGTAAAAGAGCATAGAGATAAAATAATAATTTTAGATGTAATATGGGTTAAAAAGGACAGTATTAAAAAAGTGGTAGAATTCAAATGGTCTATAGTTTTAGTACTATACCAATAGTGTGCTGGTTTTAATTATTATGCTTATGCTACAATTATATAAGTTGTTAATCTTTGGGAATGCTGAAATAAAGGCATATAAGAATTTTATATTATTTTTGTGATTTCTCTAAGTTTGTTTCCAGCTAAAGTTGGATGAGAGTAAAATTATTTAAAAGAAAACAAATTCTTATTAAAATCATCCTGACATGTCCCATCATTCTAGACAAAAGTATTGACTGAATAAAAGTGTTTATCAAATTGCTAAATTCTTTGCTAATAACTGTAATTATTAATAATAATTAATTAATAATTATTAATACCTTTAATTATTATTATAGTTATTATGATTGCCAGTTAGTGTTTAGATTCAGGTCTTGGAACTGAGATCAGGTCTCAGCATCTACCCATTTGGAATCTCTTCTCCCAGTTGGTGCTGACCACACCTGTAGGAGCTCTCTCACCTGAAGCCGGCTCTACTTTTCTCTCTTCTGGTGGTTGGGTCACTCAGCACTTATGTCTTTCCTGAGTAACAAATAGCCCTGAGCCACCTCCCAGGGCTGGTAGAGGGATATTCAACTTTGTACTCCACATGGCAGAGATTCATGAAGTCGAGTCCAGAGTAGGTGTGACGGAAAATTGGTTCTTTTTTTTTTTAATTCATTTTATTGATTTGTCACAATTGTGCATTAATTGATCCCTC
>PVHY01005333.1:0-84117 GCA_004024945.1 Uropsilus gracilis
CATATTAAGTGGTGGCCTGTTATTTATCAACCCTCAGGAAGTATATGTTGGAAAGGAGACAATGTGCACCGTGGATGGTCTTCACTTCAACAGCACATACAATGCTCGCGTCAAGGCCTTCAACAAAACAGGCGTCAGCCAATACAGCAAGACCCTGGTCCTCCAAACATCTGAGGGTAAGGCCCTTCAGCAGTATCCCTCAGAGCGAGAACTGAGAGGCATCTAACATGGCTGGCAAGCCCGGAGGTAACCCCACCACTGCCCACATTCTGACGTGTTTCCATGACTTGCTCTGCATTCTGGCACAGAGCTGCTGTTCCTGTCCTGCCTGTAGAGAGCCCATGGTATGTGGATGTGATCAAACCAAAGAGGCCACAGCGGCAGTTCAAATGGCTTGGGCCTTCGGCTTCCTTTGATAACACTCTAAATAAGCTGCATTTGAAGAAGCTGCAAATGAAAGCTTGACTGTGCCCCGGTTGTGAGACAGATGTGTCTAGGCTCTAGGCAGGCTCCCATTCTCCAAATGCACATCATTTGCCCGTTTTGCCCAACTGATTCTATATGGCTTTATAGTGCTTGTGTGTTCCTGAGGGTGGGGCCGAGGTTCTTTCCAGCTGTGAATTTGTCTTACTGAACATGTTTCCAAGTGGGCCGGGGGGGGGGGTGGGGAGGAGGTTAGAATTGCTTAACCAACATGGATTGCTTCCATTTCACACCCAAAGCTGAGGCCAGTAGCACCAGGACCAGACAGCGCAAGACCTGCAAGAGACCATTTTCGTCTTTGCCAGTCCCTATAGGCATGATAAGGGTGCCAATGGCCTCCATACAAGGGCAGTCTCTAGAGAACTTTTGCTTCTCGGCTATACTGTAAATATTTTGGTCATCCAAGACAAGCCATCCATCTAAGAAGAGGGGCTTGAATTTGATGGCCAGGTATAACCTCTGAGGCTTTTAACATTTTCACCTAAAACAGTTGCAACACATGACATTAACCCTGTGAAGAAGCATTTGTGTTGATGCCAAAGCATTTCCAGACCTTCTCAATGTCGTTTTAGTCAATAGAAGTCCCTGGCTCCACTGACACTCTCCATAGTTTCCCTCTACAGAAATAATTATTTCTGTTGGATTATCATTGTGGATTTTGCTCAAATTCAAGATGTTTACTATAAGAACTTTGGTGTGGTAGTAGTTCCCCTTCCCTCCCCACCACCTCACCTCTTACCCCACCCCCCATTTCCCACAAACCTTGGCATGTGCCAACCACCCCTAAAATGGTTCACATGGTTAAAAACAAGCACAATTTCAAATCCGCAGCAAGGTCGTTAGACCCCTAGCCATGAAAATATGCTTGGGGAACACTTGTAAGTCTGTACATGGTGTTACTCAAAGAGAAGGATTTGTTGGAAGGGAAGCGCCTCCCCATCGCCCATTCCCCTTTGGGTTTCAGGGACTATTCCCTGGAATGATCGCTTCAGCAACTTCTCTCTGGGATGATCTAGCAGCTTGAGAGCAGTTGCCTCTTTTCCCATGCTAAGGCCCTCCAACAGCCTTGCCCAAACACAAAGCAGAAGGCCCTTGATGGTGACAGCCCCATTTCTCATGTGTGTCCAAGGCAGTGTGATTGAAGAGTGACATGTATGCTGTCAGAACAGGGAGATCATGTGCAGCAATGTGTCACCAGACCTACGAGAAAACTATTTCTATTCCTAACACATCATGGAAATCATACTACTCTGCGAAAATCAGTTGTTAGCATAGCAGTCTGAGCACTTATGTCTAAATGTCCGTAAGCCTATGGTGTCTAATAAATGACAGGATTGGAACTGCGATCCTTGGTACCACAGTCACAGAACTGGGGGTCATTTTCTAAAAGCAACTAACTGGAACAAGTCCTTTTCCAACAAAGAGACTGTACTGTAGATATTAACTTCCTCCATGATTTTTATATATTGTGTACAAATACAAGGTATGTATCTAAATTACAAAAAAACCCTATCATCGTGTAGCTATCAGTATTCTCTGTTACTGCACACAAGTGATTTTTTTCTCATGATGAAATAAAGTTCACACACATACTTTCTCCATAACTTTGGTTTGTTCAATTTGTTTCTCACTCATTCTAATTCACTCAGTGAGACAGGATTCAGAAAGCCAGTAAAAGTATATAATGTATGGATTTTTTTTAAAGAATTTCAATCTGTAACACTACCAACAGCCTGTAGAATTAAAGACTTACATCTGTTTTGTTTTTTAGAAATCAGTGAGGAAAAATGTCATTAAGAGTTTTAATGCATTAACCAAACTTATATTTTATTGACTTTATTTTCAATCATTCCTAGAAAGGTGTTCATTGGAGATTTTTTCCTTTGCTACTTTGTGAGATCATGGGGTGGTTTGTTTTGACTTTCTCTGTAAAAACTTTTTGCATTCTTCTTACAAGGATTGATTCCTTTTCAAAGTTCAAAACAAAATGTCTGTAACACAGAAGAGTATGATTTCATATAGGATTGCAAGTCTAACTTATTTATAAGCATTTAGTCTGAGACTTAAATTACATATCACAAAATGTTTTGCTGTACAAAAATTGTACAAGAGAGATCAAATGCTACAAACCATCATGTTACTAGGAATCTGATAGTTCTTTCAAAAGCAAATCTATTTATAGGGGTATTTGAAAAGTGCCCACGTCTGGGTGGTAGAGGGACAGTGGTGAACAGAGAGCTTCCCTACTGTTATGGAGCTTGCAGGTTGGAGACACATAAATAGTTGCATACTGACAAATTATGCTAAACACTGTGAAAGAGGGAAAAAAACAGCATTTGGATAGGGAAACTGGCCCAGGAAAACAGAAATCATTTTATTCAATGGAAATGAGAAAAAAATAGACTGAGAAAGGAAAAGGAAAGTTTGGCTGCTCCCTGAAAACAGAATTCTTGGAGATATACCAAAGAGAGTCATGAGAATAAGGTCAGTCTCAGATCTAAACCAAATCACTCTGAATTAAGAAGAAATACGGCTATGAGCACTTAAGAATTCTCATGGAAGTTTAAAAGTAAGGCCCACCATCTTGGAGGCAAATATCTTTAAAATTATGCCACAGTCTTTGAAACCATCTGCCAAGAGTATCCACTGAAAATATTCAGTATTGTGTCCATGCCTTCTGAATACATAGTACTCTGGGCTCATTCTGTGTCTTAGAGACTTCACTTCTGAAAAGAAATTTTCTTTCAGATAAGGTTGAAAGCAGGATAGGAACATTTCTGCTTATTTCTCTATTTCCCGCTACCTAGCAATACAAAGTACTTTTTTTGGTTTAATCTGGAGAGAAAGTAAAATAAAGATATGTTACTTGGACTTAAATAATTCACTAGAGCTGTTAACTGTTAGAAAACAGGTGGTCTCTCTGGTTCCCCTTATTCCCAAAACCAGGGAACTGCTTCCTAAGTTTTCTTTGCACAGATAGTTGTGGCTCCCCACACCTTTACAGTAAGGAGAACTCTGTGCAATAAGTACTCTTTAGCACACATCTTAAGATAAAAAAAAATTACTTCCTTGGACAAATTCTTAGAAGTAGAATTGCTCAACTAAAAAAAAAGTATGAGGATTTTTTAAGGCCCATGATGTGCATTTTCAAATTGTTTTCCAAGAAGATTTAATGCCGGAAAAGTACAAACTATTCCATTTTTACCGCATTTTAATCTACTATTTAGGATTGATTTTGACTAAAAAGTAGGTTCTTCTGCCTCTTGTATAAGTAAAGATGTTTCTAAACAAGGGTTTTTTTTTTCATTCCTATTTTAATAGAACCAGTACCCTGATTGTCTTATATGTAATATGTAATATCTACACAAAATAAGTAGTAAATAATAACTACTTGAAATAATTGCAGAGAAAAATGAAGAAGATATAAAGGAGAGGGAAGACTTTCCAGAGAGAGAGAGAAAGAGAGCGCTGAGCAAAGGGAGTAATTATATGCAAGGCAAAAACTTCAAAGTTTGCCTTGAAGTGACTGGAAATGAAAGTTCCTCATTCAAAAACATAAACTGAACACTTTGATTTTGCTATACACCAAGCTGGGTGTCAGGATCACAGCCTTGCATGAAGCATGACCCCTGCCAGGAGCCCATGGGCTAACTCCTCCTGCTTCCTGCACTGCGTTGACACCCAAGCCTTTGGTTCCATCTCACTTCTCTACAACCAAGATAGCCTCCATAAAATCTCAGTAGTTCTCTTAATTGAGAAGTTAAGTGACTTTGAACTGTGATGGGCAAGGAAGAAAAAAGAGACAAATTCATGCATCGAAGATCTGATGCCATGCTCCCGGTGGAGCCCTTGGTATCACTCAGCTCTCATTTAGCTTGTATCCAATTCCACTGGGCTCACTGACCCTTTTGAGAAGACCACAGCAGTCTAGAAGCATAGACGAGGGAGGAAGTGAGTTATGGCTATGGGCTGTACTGAGCAGGGTAGGTAACTGGGAAGACTGAGAACAAAGAGAAACAGAATCCAAAGAGATTATTCTGTGTTATGTTTTGATTAAGGAAGTCAGAGTATATAATGCATTTTACAAAAATTATATCTTAACAAATTTAAGTCAGTCTATTATCCAGCTCCCTCAAGGACAGGCTATAAGGTATTTCTCAGCCTGAATGAGGATGAAATGTGTCCCCCCAAAAAAACTATTATAGTAAACCTGACTTCATTTTTGTCAATTTCTAAGCCCTCTCTTCATTGTCATCCAAAAAAGTCCATGAAAAATTACAGCAAAATGAGAGTCAAAAAATAATTTTGGGTTACTGAAATCTGGTGGGGGAAATTATGTAAACTCTACCCATTCTATGTTTCACTAAAAAGTCCTAAGGAAAAATATGAATTTTTTTCTGTTCATCCTAACACCATTTTACAGACTTGACTATACCTCTGGACCCATTGCTAATGTCTAATTCCCTTTCCTGATCTGCTGCTGCAGTATTCCAAATTTGCCCTATGTATGAATTTCTTATGGCTGCTGCAACAATTGCCACAAACTTAGTAAACTAAAACAACATAAATTTAATACCTTCTACTTATGGAAGTCAGAATCCTAAATAGGTTTCACTAGGCTAAAAGTGAGTTATCAGCAAGGTTCGATTCCTTCAGGCATTTCAAGGGGAGAATCCACTCTTGTTTCCATTCCTAATTTCTAGAAGCCACCCATATTTCTCGAATAATGCCCTCCCCTTCCAACTTCAGAGTCAACAATGTAGCACCTTTCAATCTCTTTCTGATTCTCATCCCCTGTTTCCCATAGATAAGGACTCTTGTGATATCCTTAGACCCATCTGAATAATCTCACCATCTTGAGGTTCTCAGGGTCCTCACATGGGTAAAATTTCTTTGCCCTTGTGTGGTATAAAGTAGCATTTTCCAGGGATTCCAGGGATTACATGGACATTTGGGAAAAGGCCATTATTCTGGCTACCATACTGAAGTGGGAAAATATTGTTATGATGATTATTATCACCATCACATGGGAAAACTCAGTCTTTGAGAAGTTAGCATGGCAGATCCAAGACTTCCAGCCTCCAAATCCCAGCATAGTGCACTTTTGTGATTTTAAAACAGGGTTATTGGCACTCAAACAAAGGGAAGGTTATTGCCTATGGGCTCAATATCTGGAAACATCTTATCAAAATGAAGCAGCATTATGTGGCCACCTCATGTTTTCATTCAGAAACTCCAGTCAGAAATACAACTTTAACACTTAAGGGGACCTGTTAGTATTTGTTGATAAGAATGATATTCCTGCTTTAATGAAGGAGGAGTGGGGGTGACTGTGATTTCTAGCAGATCCCAACCCCACCTCAGGTTTTGTCCCTTTTTTTCACATCTCTGCATTTCCTCCAGCTCCCCTCTCCTCCTGGGTAGATACTCATCCAGAGAGGCTCTTCTCCCCTCAGAAAGCAGTGGGTGCTCTTGGCTGGTGGGTGGCTGCTTGGGAAGGAAAAGCAATGTTGGAGCCACACCTTCAAGTCCTTGAAAAGACACTAAGAAATGTGGTTTGAGACTTGGAAATCCACTCAGGTTGCAACCAGAGAGTTGTTTATTCACAGGGTCTCAACTGTGAGGTAAAGTGGGGAGAAGCTAATCAGTGGTAATTATAGATTCAGGTTTTAGACAGAGCTTTAATTCCACCACTCCCAGTAATAGGCCTGTTGTGTATTCTATTATGAAAAGAAAACTCTTAAGCCTCCTCTTAGTTGAATGTCCATAAGAGCCATCTCCCCAACACTCTCCAACAGTTTTGTCTAGTGGCAGTCAAAGAGTGGGGGATCTTGAAATTACATCTGAGACACTGTTTTCTGGAAGGAGACATCAAGGTGCTACTGATGACATTAGACTCTTAGCATCACCCTTCCCCTGCCACTGAGCGCTCCTTATCTCACACATTAAAGGAAACAGCCCAGAGGATATTCAATGGTGCAAACAGAATATAGTCTCGGCTGCATCTGTCCAAACACTCCTTATGGATATTTTATAGTGATTTTAGAGCAGCACAGTTGCTACACTCTTGAAGCCTGATATGTTGAGGCACCCTCTCCTTCCCCACCAGGAAAGTTGTAACCTTGTCAGTGAAAGAGAACGTCATCAGATCTCTGAGGAACATTAGAGAACACCTCAGTCCACTCACCCATTGTGGCAAAAAATCCCAAAAGGGAGAGTAATAGGTTTCCCTTTTCAGTCCCCATTAAATTATTCTCTTTAAAGAAGGCTTGTTGTATAAGGCTTGGAAATTGTTGGGGATCATCTAGGCAAATCTCAGTCACCCCTGGACCAAGGAGACCAATGTGTCCCAGGGCCTTTGATAAAAATGTCATTTTATACATATTATACATTCCCAAGGCACGAATGAGCAGCAATTGCCCTGTCACTCCCGAAAGGAATTGATCCTGCCTGGGTTCCTATCCTCTAACTCCACAACAGGCAATGTGACTCAGCTACACCCCCTTACAGACTAAGAGCACATGAGCTCCAAGTTCTTCACAATTAATACCCCCTGGTTTTCTTCTGTGGCTCTCTTTTCAAAATTACTGCTGAAAAGTTTAACTAGTTCAGAAAATAAACAAGTAATAGACATCTCCTGCCTCCTTGAAGGATTTTAGTGTATCTTAAATAGCTGTCTGTGATACTGAAAATTCAACACTAATAGGGTTTAGTTAATAAAGGATCATATACGGGGAATAAAAAGTACCATCAAATGAAAACACTTTTTCCTATGCTTCTGCTTTGCTTTTCTCAACCCAGCTTATCAAAGCCTGCATAAAAATAATTGACTTAGAACAATGTACATTTCCAGGACAAAATCCTTAGCTAGATAAATCATACCTGAACAAGTTTTGTTGAATTTTACAAAATCCACAGTGTGAAGTATGATGATAGGTTTCACAGTTCAGGGGGGAAAAAGAAATGCTTTGTTCTTTTTCCTATTAATATCATGTGTGGTAGCCCAGAGAATTTTCTAAGTTTTTCTGTAAGCCTGTATTGGATCCAGACCATATTTTTGGTTTGGGAATTGTGCTTTGCAGTTGACACTTTGAAGAACAGCTTAGGCTTTTGAATTTTTTATCTATTTGAAATATAGGAATTTTTGGGTTTTCTGGTGTTAGTTTTTTATAATGCCAAGTATTGAAAATTGGAGTAGAAGTCTTGCTGGCTTAGTATACAACTGCCCCAGAGGCATAAGAAGCTGCTTAATTTCTTCTTTTAAAAGGGGGTTTTCAAAACAGATTTGTTTCTGACTTCTCAACTGTAATTAGTGCCACACTTAAGAAAGCTTAAAATACCACCTTTTGTTACAAATTATGTACCAGTGGGACCTAATTGTGACTTTGGATGCTTATTAGATCGTTTAAGGAGACTCAGTCTCTCTCATTATTTCTTTGTCTCTTTTAAAATCTTCCCAGCAAAAGCAAATTATTTTACAGCTGGCTTATAATTGAACTGAAACTCATCTTTATCACTGTGTGTGCAGCTTGTGGTGACATATCCTGCTTTCCCGCACCCGCACACTGAATACAGCCATCGCTTTGGCTTAGATTGGAAGCTACTTAGACTGGAACTTAGATTGGAAAACTACTTAGATTGGAAGCTGTTCCCCACTAAGCAGGAAGATAACCCAGAATGCTACCAGGGGACAAAGGAAGCTGGATTGGTGCACACTAACATCAGGAATCTTAGCTTTGCCTCTTTGATTTCCAAAATAACCCCAAAAAGACTGTGTATTTTACATTTTTTAAGCATTCTGTAACACCCATAGAAATCTTCACTATTCTGTACATGTTGGAACCAGTCAAAATATCCCACACCCAGAAGTGCAAAAGTTAGTCAAAAATATAAGATTGTTCCTGTATCATCATCTTTGCTATGGTGGCTCTCCTGCCAGCATCCTGTTTTCCAGTGCTCAGTTCTGATCCAATGCGTGGCACATGGTAGGTGTTCAGGAATGTTAACTAGTGAACAGATAAGAGAAATATACCGAGAGCCAAAAAAGAAATTACACCACACTGAGACATTCCTTTCTCAATCAAGAAATGGTTAGTGTCAATCTCCAATCAGTATTTTTTGACAATTCTTGATTTCTTTTTTACAGCAGAGGCCCCAATTCCAAAATCTAGCCAATCCCAAGTGCAAACCCCAGTGAAGACAAGAGAAAAACCATGGTCATTGGCAGAGTTGGTGGAAGAAAGCATATCTTGACACATTTCCATTGAAAACATAGTTTCCACCCCAGAGTTATAGATATGCCCAAAGTTATATCTATATCCAGGATTCGGCTGGAGCGCTGTTTTTCCAAACTGTTTTCAGTCAACAAGTTTTCACCTGACAAGACCATTGCATATGCTGGAACATGATAGGAGATTAAAAATCTTTTAAGGAGAGCCTTATCTTTCTCTATTGCACAGTGTGTTCAAAATTAATAATAATCTACCTAGTTGTTAGCTATGACCCAAAACCTAGCTTTGTATCATGTATTTTGAAAAAAATACAATAACCTCATTCCTCTTTATCTTGTCTAGTAGAATATTCATGATAAGAAACTTTCTCTACATCTCAATAGTCATGCTATAAAGGGTTGGTGAGAAATGGGATGTGCATTCTCCCTGTATCCATGGGCATTACACAGAACATACACTTGTGTGTATATTTAATATTAGTTAAGTGGGGTTTGGCTAAATCCAAGAAGTAGAAATACTGTTCCCAATATCATCTTATTCTCTTAAAGTTACATCTATGGACATTTCCGGGGTGGGGGGGTAGGCTGGCATGACAAGGAGAATGAAGATCTGAAACAGATTTTATTTAGCCCAGAAAAAGGAAAGTTAAAGGGTATCTATGATTTAAATACCTTTAAATATTTGAGGAACTCGTGATGTGTTACCAGACAGCAATGCTACTACAGTTGATGAGCAGAGCTCCCAAAAAGGTCCACCCAGACCAATCTGAGCAATAACTACAGTCCAAACTGGAGGGGATGCCCAAAGGCAAAGAGGTCCTCCCCAAGTTGATGATGGCTCCTCAAATATTTCAGGGAGAAGTGACTTCCCTCTCAGACTCTTGCAATTTAAGATAACATGAAGTGGTAGAGACAACCTATCAGCGCTAACCCAATGTTTGCGTGGTATGCCTGTGAGAAGGCCTTAAAGGAACTCTGCTTGTTTATTCTGGCTGGGCTCAGATGGGAAGTGCTCTAGCTCTTTAATTCCATTGGAAAGTTTTCATGACAAGGCATGAGAATTTTTAAGAACTGCTTAGAAAAAAATGATAGGAGCATAGCTAGAGGGGTATGGGATGTCTCAGGTAGGAAGAACTCAAAGTCAGAGAGATGGACGGTTGGATAATGTAGATATTAAATAAGCTTGCCTGAATAGAAGGCATAACTCAAGAGAGAGGAATCAAAGAAAATTGGGGCATCAATAGACAATGGAACCATGTAAAACGATAGAAAAGCAGTAACCACTTGAGTGCCACATTATTAATCCCATGAATAACCATAGCTCCCCTCAACCCCCACACCACTGAGTGGTGCCGTCACCAACTGTAAGTGCTTCTTCCTGATGCTGAGAATAGAAAAGGTGAGTATAATTCATAATGGTATTGTATATGCTCCCCAAAATCTATATGTGTTGCTTCATAGTTTTTAGGTGATTACTGGGAATTTAACACTCCATGAAATGTATTTACATATACACGTGTATACATACGTATATATCTTTTCCCTTAATTTTTAAAGTGATATTTTCATTACAGAGAGTTGATTGTTCCCACCTGGTTTAAAAAAAAACATACATTTCCAAGCAAATGTTTGAAAAATTTTAGGTTTTAAAAATTCTCATATGGACTACTACTCTCTGTAAAAGAAGCCCATGTCAGTTTGCAGTACTGTTTTGTTATACTTTAATTTTTTACTGATCTAGAAGACTAATTCCCCCTCGTGACAATTATAACAAAATTATTTCTGTTTTACCATTTCTGCATGGAGAAATAATCACACCTGTCAAGTCATCTTAAACTATGTCAAGTTTAGGTAAAAGAAAATTTAAATGTATTATTATTGGAACTAGAGCCTTCATTCCATAAAAACTATTTCTTCTCTATAATATCTGACTTATCCTTTTCTTTAATAAAATAAATTTCCCCCAAGATATGCCTAAAGTCTGAAAAATTAACTGTAATATTGTCAGTTCAGAAAAGAAAATGAAGCTGACTCTTGATGATAGTAGCTTAAAATCTGTGAGCTTATTTTGAGCTCTTTGCATAGAACCCCACATGTGCTCCATCTGTTTTTGTTGACCAGACCCAGAAATAGCATTTTAATAGACTAAGGGGACCATCAAAACTCAAACAAAAAAATTATTGGACTCAAAGTTTTCCCAGAAACACTCTCTAGTCACTAAAACAAAATTAATATTTTCTATGAGAAGAAAGTTCCTTTGTGATTTTGGACACAGAATATTACTGCATATTGTCATCTATACTTGCTAAATAATTACTATCAAACTGAGTTCTAAGATGGTCCCAACTAGTGAAAAGAATAAGATAAATAAGATGATCCAACTCAATCACCTTAACTGCATAGAACCAATAATTGTTCAACAAAAGAGAAACAATCAACTAAAGAGTGAATTTAAAAGTAATTTTTGAGACACTACCCATAAGTTCTAAATTCAGATCAAGTAAGTGAGTCTTTTCTCTGGTATAAGAGCAGTCTATGACTGTCCGCTATGATAATCAAACTTGACATGTTAAAATAAAGACATTTTGCCACCAACGCCAATGATGGCAATGCCCCATGGTTTGTTTATAATTAGGAACCAAAGATGCTCAAGTAGCAGCTCTAGGATCTGATCATGATCCAGAAACAAAGACAAAGCTCTTGCCCTGGTTGTTTGGTCAACCCTGTTTTCCTCTCTTATTCTAAGAGTGTGTTAGAATAGAAAAGCATCTCTTTGATTTAGAAATGGTAAAAAAAAAAAAAAAGGAAAGAAAAGAAAAGAAGAAAAGAAAAGAAAAAAAGAAGAAGACAAAGGACAAAGGGATACTATGATACTATGGAACCTCAAAAAGGTTGTAAAAATCCTCTCAACAAAAACCTTTAAAAAGGTGTTGTTATACAGGTAATAATGTCAGAGTTTGCTGGAAGGGGCAAAGTATTAATCTCTTGGTCATCAACAGGGAAAATTTATTGTCAAATTCCACTCAAAATTTTTCCATTTAATTAAAAAGGAAAGCTACCAAAATGTTTTCTCTACCACGGAAGTTTGGGCAGAAATGAAAACAATTGTCTGTGATATTTGACATGTTCTGTGGTCTTGGGTCCTGACCTCCATGAATCCCCTCCCAGCAAGAAGCCACTTTGGTGTAACAATGCCTGTGGCCCCTGTGGGGATGGATGAGACCATGCAAATGCCTTGGTAAGGCAGGTCTTGGGGAACCCTGGGTTGGAAGGTAACAGATTTCTGATCTCTAGTTTGCATTGATCTTACATTTAGACACAGACTCAGAAGAACAGACACCCCCTTTTCCAGTGCCTTCGGAAAGATTGCCGCTCCGTAGAATGAGTCCTTTCTCCTCCACCCTTAATCTACAACCCAGCTTCCCTGGGAGATCCTACTTTGATTTGCGATCCTCACCCCACCAGCTGAGCTTGCATTCCTCTTTACAGTCTCTCAATACATCCGGTGAGCTGAGCTCCTCTGACCTTTCCTCTTGATCTCTGTGCCTTGAAGGCATCTCAGAAATACCTGTTTTGTTCTTGCCATTTATGTGCTTGGAGCCGGCCATGAGCCAGTCTCTGTGTCTGTGGCCTGCTTCTGGTTGAGGAACGTTTGGATAATGGAGCTTTGTGGCTTTCTTGTTTGTGTGGTGTGAGGACCAGCACTAAGCCATGGTCAGTGTATAATGGCATTGGAAAGTGATGAGTGAAGTTGTTCTTTTTGCACAAACTGGCAGCATCATGGATGACCCACTGTCATCACATGCAATGGCACTTCTCAGCACCAACTCTGGCTGATTGGAGGCTGTGGCCTTAGTTTGGAGGTTTGCAACCCTACTGTATCCAGGAAACCAGCTGTGTCTGGAAGACTGGATCAGTGCATCTAGCCTGGAGTGGTCTGATTAAACATAGACTCAAGAGATCTTTACTGAAAAAAATAAAGTCAAAGTCAAAACACACCAACAGCCAAATGCATCCTACAAGGCAGGCAAGCCAGAGAGCAGAAATGAAAGTATTTTCTGCAAAAACCTGTGCTCACTGAGAGGACAGTGGGTTCAGGACTGATTTTTTTCCAAGCAAAAGGGAGCAAATTAGAAGCCCTTCACCAAGCTAACACCCAAAGATCCTAGTCATTGGAAAGTCTGCCCTTCCTAAATTTTCCCACGGTGGAGTGGGTTATGACAGGATTTTAGCCGATTTCAGGGAAGCTAGACTTGTGTTACTGAGCAGTGAACTTTGTCTAGCAAATAGAATCTGAAAATATCTAAGATGCAGATTTTATTTGATCTCTTCAGGACTATATTGTAATCACAGATACACATGATAAACATTTCATATTTCCAAAGGTTTCTGTTGGTTTTTATTTTATTCTTGTTTGCTCATCCCACATTCTGGAATGAAGAAGGCCACAGCATGACAGTTGCAAAAAGGATGTAGGGACTTCAAGTTCTCTTTAAAATGACATTTTTTTTCTTTGTGCTTTTATGTTTCTTATTGTTTCTCTGTGCACTACTGGCTTTCAAACATGGCTTTGTTATGAACTCTTCTCACTGGTGTCCAATGTACTGATATATTGTTATGGTCTTTGTAATGTATTTTGTCACAAGAAAAAAATGAAATGTGGATTGGGGATATTTGATAGCTGTGTCTGATAGCATTGTCCTGGTTGTATGAATAAATCTTACATGTATGATGGTTTGTTTAAAGTAGTATGAAAAGATTTCAGAAAACTTGTTTTAAAAAAGATTTGCACCAGGCATGAGTCATTTAAAATTTGTAAAGCCCTATTCAAATTCTATAAATTTATTTTCAAAGCTAAGTAAGAGATTCAATTTTAAAATTTTATTCCAAATTCACTGATCTGTAACCTATCAACATGGAAGTGATAAATGATAAAAGAATAAAACAAAAAATTCAGCAGAGTTGGAAGAAAATGGCTCTCTTATGTGTGAATTATCCCAGAGTAAAAAAACCAAAGTTAGGTAATAGCAATGTGCTGTCTTAATACTTCTAAAATTCTACTTTATTCACTCTATTATCCTTCAATGATTTTAGAATTAACATAGAAGGACCTCAGTTCAAAAATTAAATGATTCTCTGTTCTCTAGTGTTCATCAAAATCACATATTCTAGATCAGTGCCAGGCATCACTTAAAATTATAATTCACACATCTTTGAAAATTTTGAAAACAAGACTGTTTTCTACCCCCTTATCCACCAATGGGGCTTCTCTTGGGGTGGAGAGAGGTATCTCAAGCAATAGGGTGGTGGAAAAGTTTAACAGGTGATTCCAATCTCTCTGAGACTCTTCCACCACCAGCCACCACCCCTCCCTTTGGTGAGAAGTATTGAAATAGTAAAACATCTAAGGAGATGAGGTGATTTTGGCTTATCCTACATTTCATTCCTGTAATTCTTAACAATTATCAGCCATATTTATTAATTGTGCATCATTTAGTTTGGGCCCAAGTCACAACAAAGGTTTTCTGGTATAAGCAGAGTTAGAAAGTCATAGAATCCTGATGAGGAGCAGTTTTATCAAGATCCTGTGATTTCCCATTTCAATTAGATGAATTTTTCTTCTTTTTTTAAACAGTGAGCCTTGTTAACACTAGAACTTTAGTGGAAAAGATTGAAGCTCGAAGTTGATAAGAACTAACTATGGAGTTTAAAATCAATTGGAAGAGGCTTTATTAAATGGAGAAAAGATTATACTTTTTATTTTGAAAGAGCAGAGAAACAATCTTTGCCCAGCAAAGCAGACTAACATCAAAAGGGCTTTGGTTTTTCATGAATCAGGCCTCGGTGACTCTATTCAGCTGGTGCTCTTAAGTGTATACAGTAATTTTTATCAAACTGCTTGTTGTTTCATAGCTTTGATGTGTAGTATCTCTTTGTAGGATGCAATTTTGAGCCACAATCTGCACCTTACTCTCAATTAGGCAAGTATACCTATTGTAATCATTACCTTTTACTTATGTGGTTGGTATGTTCGATTTCCTTCACAAAATAAATGGCAGCAGCTTACTTTATGTCAATAATGTTGTCTAATTGTCATTCTAACCACTACTCAAATACTTAGAAAAGTGGGAAAGATACCTGTAGGTTTAAATTTTATATCACAGAGAAAGTCAGTCTCCCCACCCCCTGTTGTCTTACACATCAACAATTGAGTGGGAAATGTGGGTAAAAGTGCCAGTTGAACCCATGTTGTGGTATGTGTAGCATTTTAAAATGAGGCCTCTTTTTGGTTTTGATCTAACGGAAGATGTTTTCTTATCAATGTCAATTTTGCTTCCTATTTCTCTCTCCCATGCCTTTCACTTGGAATGACAACAGTTGACATTAAAAAGCTGTTGGCAGGTATGGAATAACCTTATTCTGTTGCAAATAGCAAAGACCAAAGTGCATGTGAGGTGACTCACAGGTTCAATAATTCAGCAATCACATCTCTCGGGAGTGTGGCACGGGTAGGCGGCATTTAGAACCAGGGCACAAGAACGCACGCCAGGACCTCATTCTGTCTGCAGTAATGTCCAAAACATCTATTGCTTCAGCAACATCTTTTACATGTTAGTATTAGGAGTAATATGCAAACTGTATTTTTAAGTGATAGGAAAGAAGCAACCTGTCTTACACCCAAGTCTCAATCACTCATGAAAACAAGTATATGTTGCTGATAGCATCTCAGCTTTTGAACTTGCAATAGCACAAAGGGAAATTTCAAAAATGACTAGATTTTAGCACTTCTGCCAAAGGAATATTTCCTGATTTCACTCCGTGTGTTTTATCCCTCCTCCATCTAGGACTCTAGATCCTAGCCTCCCCGCCTCAGGGTTACACAGGCCTCTTAGCACATCCCTGTCCCTTTAAGTCTCTGGTGTACTGCTCTGCCAGTCACCAGGTAAAGGGACTTGCACCTTCCAAAATCGATGCCACTTCACTCCCGGATCACCTGGTGGGGAGTGCAGTCTGAGCCAGGTAACCCCTGCTGAATCGGTCGTGTGCCCTCCATCTGCTTCTGAAGCAGAGAATGCCAACGCCCAGGACGTGCCCCCCCCAATTGCTCACTCATGGCCCCTTCTGGCCCTGGACGCCTCCTTCCTGCATGGCAGCATGAAAATGGGACACAAGGTTCCTCACCCGCCCAGGAGTGCTTGCCCGTGTTGAGCTCCTTGGTCCACCTCAGTAACCCCATTCACTTCTGTTGTTCCCAGTGGCCTGGTTTGCTTTCGACCCCGGCTCGGCGCACTCTGACATCATCTTCTCCAATGACAACCTAACGGTGACCTGCAGTAGCTACGATGACCGGGTGGTGTTGGGCAAGACCGGCTTCTCCAAGGGTGTCCACTACTGGGAGCTCACGGTGGATCGCTATGACAACCACCCTGATCCTGCCTTTGGCGTGGCCCGCATGGACGTGATGAAGGATGTGATGTTAGGAAAGGACGACAAGGCTTGGGCAATGTATGTGGACAATAACCGGAGCTGGTTCATGCACAACAACTCGCACACCAACAGGTACCCTGCAGTCCCCCAACCAAGCCTTCTTCACGTTGGCTTCTGGTCAAGGACGAAAGTCCAAGTCCCAAGCCAGGATTCTGACACCCAGATCTGCAACCAGAAAAGTAACTTTAATTAACTTTAGTTTTACTGAGCAACCATTTCCAAATTGACCAAATTAGAGAAGTAATATTTGTGCTCATTGGATTATTCTTAAGATGAAATGAGATATGCAGAAGTGCCTCCTCGCATCAGAGACATCTGAAAATAGAAATCATTGTTCTTATGATGGTTGTTATGAATGCCACTGCTCAGGCTAGCAGCCTCCTTAAACTCAACTTATGGGAGCCAAAGTGCAGACATTTACATTTAAAGAAAACTTGTATTATTGTCTGAATTCAGAGTTCTCAGTTTGCTGGGGAAAGAGAACATAATCTTCTTAGGTCTTTCTCCAAAGCTTTTCCTTAGTATTACCACCCCAATATGGGCAATTATAATTTAATTCAGATTATAACATTTTCCCTAGGCTTCCTTTTTCATTTGGTTTGTGTTTTCTTCCTGAAATGTATTCTCCAAATTTTCCTAGGTAGAGATGGTTTTTCACGGAGCTTGGTCCACCTGAGTCTCCAAAATTTCCCCAGGATGCACTCACTCTCACTGATGCTTGAGAAAAAATAAAACACACTTGTATTTAGTCAGATCAAAAGGAAAATGAATTGGACTTTAGGAGAATAACGGCTTCCACTCCAACTTTTTTAGTAGACGTATCTCTGTCCCATCTCTTACCAGCAGGGTCCCCAGAGCCTCCATTTCCTGTTCTCTTATTAGATATATTCTACACATCTCTATTCCGGAGTGTGCTACTCACTGTTGCCTGAAGTGAAGATGATACTATTTCAGCCTAATGACAGAAACTACCAGCTGCAGATGGGCTGTTATCTTCAGGGGTTTACACTTGGAGAAGCCTCCATCACTAGATTCCAGATGCTACCACTCATGTGCCATGCTTACTTTCCCCTTCCAACCTCTTTATTTTGGAGTGAAAAAGTGAATCACACAACACAACTGTCACCCTATGCAGAGAAACACATTCTTAAGTCTGAACACGCCTGCTTGCATGCAAGCTGCATGTCATTTGTGCTGTTATTATTGATGCTGTGAATTAGCAAGAGACAACGTGAAAACATGTTCTCAACAGCAATATACAGTCTGTGTTCTGCATGCCAGGGAAAAGCACAGTACT
Source organism: Uropsilus gracilis (assembly GCA_004024945.1). Classification (NCBI taxonomy): domain Eukaryota; kingdom Metazoa; phylum Chordata; class Mammalia; order Eulipotyphla; family Talpidae; genus Uropsilus; species Uropsilus gracilis. The sequence goes on from PVHY01005333.1 coordinate 17,499, forward strand.
GAGATTTCTTTGCTCTGCTGAGATGAGGATGAAGTTCAATATTGCTAGATTTCAAAGAGGTGAAAAAAGACAAATTTGTTAAGCTCTCCTTTATGGTGTTTGTGAAACATTCAATTGAAGCATAAGACACGATGCTTTATAAAATGACATCTGAATGCAGATTCCTTAAAATCATCCATCACTTAGAGTATGATTATTTCATTTGCATGAAGAGAATCTCTTCTTCAATCTTGCCATTTTATTGAGAACCTCCAACTTCTTAATTGAAGCTCAACATGCCAAAAATTATCTTTCTAGAATGAACTTTTCTATCTAATGGCTAATAGCCCCAAATCTAATGTTTCATACTCTTTTACTGACTTTCAAATTACATCATTTTAGTTTTAATGATGTTTAATTCACATTTGTGCAAAGTGTGCAACAAAGCTATATGCAGAGTTCTGAAAGCCCAAAGGCAATATTTCTTGTTTTATTTTTTCTACTGCTGAGATTCAGTGGTAGAGACCCCATATGAATGCATTCATTCTCAGCAACGGCAGAGCAGTGGGGTTGAAACTGTACAATTTTGACGGGGGCAATTGTCCTCCAAGGGAAGGAAAATTGGTTTGGGTATATAAGACAAGTAAAAATGCTTATCCCTTTCATATATAAAGCACAGATATACAAAGAGCACATAAACAGATACACTGTATATCTGTGGTATGTGAAAGGGAGTAGTTGGAGTGAAAAAAAAAAAACATTTCGAAAAGCTGGGGGGGGAAGAATAGGGGATGATCGTCTCAAGCAGTTGAGAAATATGATTTAACCATACAATAAGGGGAACTTCTAGAATGGTGACAGACAAGTGAAACCAGTTGTTCTCTTTTCCCACAGAACAGAGGGAGGGATCACCAAGGGGGCCACCATTGGGGTCCTCCTCGACCTAAATAGAAAAACATTGACATTTTTTATCAACGATGAACAGCAAGGCCCCATAGCATTTGAGAACGTGGAGGGCCTGTTTTTCCCAGCAGTCAGCCTGAACAGGAATGTGCAGGTAAGCAGTGGTCCCGAGGGGAAACGCCAGCTTCTGCTACCTCCACTGAAAGGTTGAGTAGTGGTTAACCCATGGAAGACTCAGGCCTAGACATGGAGCAAAGGAGGAGGGAAGGGGGTTAACACTACCTTCATACCCTCCTATGATCTTTATATTGGGACACAGCAAGTGGGAAACGGGAATTCTTTTCATGCTTTGCTAATGATTATCTCTCAGAGACCTCATGCCATCTCAAACAGAAATGAAACTCTTGAACCCACTGGCATGAAAACAAATGAAATGACTTAGCACAACTCTATGAGAGCCTGAGCAGTGAAGGTATAAGACCAAAATATTCGCCTGTAATCAGAAATTTGCACTTCTCATCTGCATTCTTACCTGGTTGGTCAGGGGTTCTGGGGACAGAAACAAAGTCTTGGCTTATGAATTAATTACTTATGATTTATTATAGATATAAAACAACAGCTTCTTCACACTCATTCAATTAATAACTTGATGCCTTTAACGTGCCAAGCACTGTTACACATATTTCGAGTAACTAGGTGTAAAAACAACATAAAAAGTGTGCGTTCCTACCACTTACATCCTCGATATAGGAGACATAATACATTAGAAATGCAATTATGATTTATAATAATTGTATAGTTCATTAAAAGACAAGTAGAGTAAAGGAGAAAAGCCCAAGGGTGAGGTAAGGGGACCAAGGGTGCCATGGCTGGGAGGCTGTGGTGGCTGAAATAGGGTGGGCAGTCACAGGGCTGAGCCTTGAAGGGATGAGGGAGTAATCTGTGTGGAGCTTTCCAGATAGGGGATCAGTTTAGGCAAAATGAGGCACGAGGGGCCTTTCTAGGTCAAGGAGGGGCCAAGAGGAGGGATAGGAGGGAAGCAGAGAAGAGTGGGGAGAGGGTCAGAGTCATGAAGAAGGGACATGGAGGGAGGCTTCTCATTCTTAGCTGTGAACCTCACTCTGCTAAGGAATTTCTTATCTTAAGCTAGTAATGGCTTGAGAATCCAAATCGCTGCAGGTAACTTCTGCTCTCCTGAGAACCCGGTCTTGAGAACTTCTCTCTTTCTCCACATAGATTACGTTTTCTGGGATGCTGAAATCTAATCTGTCACAGTTGAGGCCCTACATGGGAAGAAAGAAAGAAGACAATAAATGGCCTAGAAAGGAGTCTCAGAAAAATCTCATTCGGTGTGACCCACAATTCCAATTTTCCTCCCAAAGAATATCTTACTCAATGCTCCCCAGGGCTCTCCAGGACATTCTGGGTGTCTTTGGATAAAGACGCTTGGGCTGGCAAAGATAGGTACTTGAAGGGGCAAGATGACAGGACTGCTTGAAATAGCTCCTGCCTTGTCCACACATCTCTCCACTAAAGTAAGTGGTTGAACAGAAATGAGTCAAATCATCTAAGTGTCCATGACCAGGGCTTCTTCATAACCAGTTATCATCTATGTAATCCCAAATATAGGATGTACTCTAGTTGAAACAGCTGCTGACAGGTTATAAGGGCAAGGGCTCTGTTTGCCTCGAGAGAGTCATGGATTTGACAGTGAATACAGCAACACGGCCAACAGTTTTGGCTACCTGCACTGTGTCTTCAGTCAGAAGGAACACTTAGCTCCCTGGAATTCCTGAGCCTGGTGAATGAGAACCCTTTCTCAGGGCGATGGGGATTCAAGAGCCCACTGTGATGGCCAGGTTCTTAGCACAGGCAGAATTCTAGAACTCTCCTCCACATCCATATTAAAGAGGAGGAAACAAACCCTGTGGATTAGAAAAAAACCTCCTGAGGGTGAGGTGCAGGGAGCTTCCTGTGGTGCCGCCGGAACTCACAATCTCTCTCTCCAGGTCACACTTCACACCGGGCTCCCGGTTCCCGACTTCTACTCCAGCAGAGCCTCGATAGCCTAAGGATGTGCTGTGGAGGCACCAGCTGCCTGTTCCTACCTCCGCCTGAGAGCGACACAAGGAGCTCCGCCAGCACCCGGCGGGGTGGCAGAGAGCTGGAAGGAGAGGGAGAAGGAGGAGCCAGAAGCTGGTCCTCTATGGTCTCACACCCACGGCTCTGCCCCCCTCCCCTCCACCCTCTCCACTGCTGTCATGCCTGCAGTCCCTTCCACCTTCAGCAATTCTAACCAACACAGAACTTAGGCAGCCCACCGAGTCACTTTATTCCACTCCCAGGTTTTGTTTTCAGTTAACTTAATTTTTTTATGTCGGTGAGTTATGTTTTTTTTGTTTTTTTTTCTGAATCATGTTATTGATGACTTACTGAACTGGCACTGCCAACAGAAAATTCTCCAGATAACTTTCTTCTTAAGCTTTCTGCACTACAAGGAGATTATAGGGAGCAGTAGGGGAGACAGCTGAGTTCGGAGCCTGCAGTCTTCCTCCCAGAATGTCCTTGCCCTTGAGTTCTCCCACAACACTAGCTCCACATGGTTCATTTCTGGGAGGTGGGCAATGACCGCAGGCAGCACTTGGAAGGTTCACCATCTATCTAGTGAAGCACAAAAATACCAACTACAGGATCCAACAAAAGTTCACTGCAAGGTAGGGTCATTAGGACAGGGCAGAAAACCCAGTCACTGCGTGAAATTGCAAAGTCTCCAGACACAGGCAGACCAGGGGACTTAAAGCGTAGGTTCATTTATTTAAAGCAAGTTTTTCATTGAGAACCTACTATGGATCAGGCACTATTCTAGACATAGGAGACACAATGGTGAATATACAGGTGTGGTCTGGACCCTCCTGGAGTTTATATACTCCTAAAAGAACAAAACAGAACAAAACAATCACACATTGCTATAAGCATGAAAAGTAAATAAACAGGGACAAAGAGGCTCACTGGCAAGATCTTCCAGATCCCTTAGTAGGATGCTAAATCCATATATTCTGGCCACATCACCAGAAATGTACTGACTCAATGCCTTTCAACCACACTATTTTAATTATTGGGCCTGCTGCTATCCATCACAGAGCCTTTCTCTGGTAGTCGTGATGTTGGCATTCCTGTTTGTTAATGCTGCAGTGATCCTAAGCCTTAAAAATGGATGTGGGGAAAAAATACTCGCCATAGGGAAAGGCTCCATCTCCGTCATGGGGAGCCTGAGTTGCAGCCCACAGTATTCATACTCTCAGGATAAACACGCTTGTCTCCATGCGCACAACCGTGCCTGTTATAAGTGAAAAAAATCCATCCACTCTGCTGCCATTCACCACCTAAGTTTCTGGAGTAGTTCAGATTATGTTTGGAAGAAACTGAAATTGTAATGTATTGTTATGACTGATAGCAGAATAATAAAGCTTAGTCCTTCTAGCTAGAGAGAAACATGCAAATTACCGTTCAGATTCTTTAGTTTGACATGAAGTTTTAGGAAAAAAACATGAAGCTTTAGGACCTGGAAAGAGGTTCTGATTTGTTGTTTAAACATTTTCCAGTGAGCCAAGAAATCTAACAGGAAAAAAAGAAAGAACAAACAAACAGATGTAGAATGACATATGCAGGATGAGAAAGCTAACACATTAAGTTTTGGCCAAAAGTATTCTATGTAAATAGCTAACAATTTACTTTGTGCTTACTTTATTTAGATTATTTCTCCATGGCAGTGTTTTTCCAGTTAAGTGTACCTAATTTATTGAATGGGTGCTATCCTGTTTATGTCTGTCTTGGTTTTTCTTGGCCACAGAAAACCTCTGTTGCAGGACAACACTAGTTTGATATTTGATTTCTTCTCCAATGAGACTCGATGGCTGGGCCGCAGTAGACTCAGTTACTCTTTCTCTATTAAGTTCCTCCAGCTAATTAGATTTCTAGTGACTAGTAACATGTAGTTTACACTGAATTGCAATTATAGATGCATACAGCTACCATACTAGGAAAAACTGATGTTTCCAGTGTGCCAATAAATGATTTTTACGAGAGAATAACATGTGTCTCTTTAAAATTTCTTAGTGTTTGCCTATTGGGGGTGATAATTAGCCTTTATCATAACACTGGATCATCAGAAAGTCCTTTGAGGTCCTTAAAAGCAAACATTCCTCCTACATTTCCTCCAGAATGTTCATACCACCTAATGGCATTACTTTCCCATTGAATCTTAGCTTAATCTGAGACTTTTATAGTTTACTGTTTAGAGACTATTGGGGTTTGATCTCCAAACACAGGGGACTTAATTTAAATCTGTTCCTTTAAAAAGCTATAAACGTGTACTGCAAAAAAGAGCAGTACAAGTTTTGACTGCTCTTTTGACTGATTCTTTCCAAACCTGGTTCCTTTTTCATTCCTTAAATGGCTGAACAATACATCTGACTAAATTACAGTATGGATTTCCCTTACATTGTTATTAGCCTTTTAAAAATGAACTGCCCTTATTTTTTGTTGAAATAGAAGAATCACTGAAAGTGTAATAATCTAGATTAAGACATCAGGGTAGGACACTGGGCCATGAGCAGCAGTAGCTCTTCTGCATCCTTCCTGGCTGCGATCTACCCAGCTTTCCCCACTCCTATCTATACTGATGTTTTTTCCTCCTTCCTCTTCTGGTTCCTGCTCTCCTCTGGTTTTCTTCTGTCCACAGCCAGGTGGCACATTTTAGCCATTTTTCACTCTTTTCATGATACTGAGGTTCATGGAGCTCTGATTCCTGCTATTTCCTCATAGAGTGATGAAGTGGGTTACAAAAATAATCATGTGTTTTCTGGAAATGAGATTCCTTAATTTCTGATTCTAACGTTTGCCCATCTATAAAAGGAGGGTTTACAATTGCATCAGAATTGATTATGAAGCAGCTATTAATCAAAAAAGTTCTGATTACACTATCTTATACAGGTGTAAGATATACTTTAAATATTAGTGCTAGCACTATACAGATATCAGTGTTTAGAGAACAGTGAATCTGACATAATACATCAAACACAAACAGAGTATTGAATTGAGTGTCAACTTTTGGGAGACACACAGAATATGGGGTATTGAGTAAGAGTGAATAATGGATACCCCTAGTAAAATAAATGGAAACATCAATCTGATCCCTTGGATTTATTATCTCCTCCACTTTGCCACAGGTGCAGGTACAGTCTTCCCCTTCTCTTTCTCCCTTCTCCCATCAGGTAAAAATAAATATTCATCATGAAATCTAAAAAGTTAATATTTTGGTTGATGCTCTTACCTTCATATCCCAACTTGTAATCTAAAATTCTCTAATAATTCAGGAAGATAATATTGTTTCATTGATAAACTTGAGCAGATGCTCCATTTTAACAACCTATAAATAATACATGAACCCTGCCTTTTGATGTATACAGTCACAAATTTGGTAACGAATATGATAAAGGAAAACATAAGCTAGGAAGCCAACTTGATGAAAGAAGTTTTATGAAGGTATAGTACAGTGGTTATCAACGCAGGCTAAAATCCTCCAATAAAGACAATATGGTTAACAGTGAATCTACAATGAAAAGGACAAAAAACAAGACACAACATACACACATTCTTTGTACAATGAAACTGAAAGACATGCCAACAAATACAAGTATTAATTAGTAAATAACCTACTCTCTGCATTATCAGTCATTGCAATGACTGAGAGCACACATCTATCTGGCCAGGACTGTCTGAATTCTGGTCCATAGCTCCATGCCATCTGCATAGCTGCCACAAATGATAAAAACTCACCCAGTTTGTACATCTCTAAAGTAGACAATAATAGGGTGTTCTGATGACTAAATCAAATGGTGTACGCACAACAATCCAGAGAATCACCTGACTAATAATGAAGGCTATGGGGTATTAACTTTAGTCATCTTTGTGAATCTGTTCATATGCCACCATCCCAGCCCCTCCCTTTTTTTATTGCTAAGATCACAACTGAGTGTCAGCAGTAATTCTTACCATCCTTTTCTCGAGAAAAGGAAATTTTGAAATGACAAAATATCTATTGAATTTGCAAAAATTAGTGAAAGAATGTAGGCGAGGGAATTCTGAAGAAAGGAATCATTAGACTTCTATGACACATTAAAAATCTATTTCAAAGCCATAATAATCAAAAAGGTATAGGATTATTAAAATTAACTACAGGCATCTCAGAAATAGAAATTTTAATACATGTTAAACAGAGCATCACAAAGAGGAAATGAAAATTGTTTGAAAATGTTGAAACATATTTGAAAATTAGTTCACTGGAACTTAAAACCACATTTTTTTTTATTGATTGCACACATATATATGTGTTGTATCTATGTATCTAGATATATATCTAGATAAACAGATACATATCTAGATACATAGATACATATATATGTATATATTACATCATTGTCTATCCCAAGGTTCTCCCATCACCTTATCACCTGTGATTGAGCTCAGTCTTTTGTGCCCTCCCCCTCCCCCATTTTTATCCTTCTCCTATTTTGCTCTATATTTCAGTTCTATATTTTTGGCAGTTCTACATATTTTTTTCCATTTGTCTATTTGTTTAGTTTTCCTAAATCCCTCATTTAAGTGAGAGCATCCCATATTTCTCTTTTCTTCCTGGCTTATTTCTACTAATAATATTATTCCTTCTAGCTCCATCCATATTGCTGCAAATGACATAAGGTAGACTTTTTTGATTGATGCATAATATTCCATGTGTGAATATACCACATCTTTTTCAGCCATTCATCAGTTTGAGGGTATTTGGGTTGTTTCCACAACTTGGAAAGTGTAAATAGTGTTACAATAAATATGTACATACATGTGTCCTTAGGGATTAGTGTTTTTGTATGTTTTAGGTAAATTTCCAGTCGTGGGATTGCTAGGTCAAATGGTAGTTCTCCTTTCAATCGTTTGAGGGTCCTCCACACAGCCTTCCATAGTGGCTGGACAATAAAACTACATTCAAACTCATCACATTCCATACATTAAGATATTAAACATAAACTATATTAAAAATCTAGCAAACCTGAAGATAACATCAATATTCATTTTTATTATTCTCAAGGAGGCTAAAGCCACTGTGAATTGTTCTATACAATCGACTTATTCATTTTCTGTAATGCCTCTCCAGCGTACATTTACATTTTAAACACTTCTGTTGTCCCTGCCCATATCACATTGCCATCTATTTTCTTTAATTAACTAGACCCATCCTTATCATTGTCTAAATCCTTTTCTAGTACTATAGATTTATCAAATGTACTGACTTATTTTTATGCTACCATTAACAAACTTAGACAATGCATGAGATATGAAATATGAACTATTCTGCACTGTAGAGTAGTTTCTAGACTGTATTTTCAACCTAGCAGTTAATGAGTTTATAAAGAGCAATCATCTGAGATAAATGAGGGTCCTAATTGTTCCTTCTGTGATGCTTATTTCCACATGTGGTGAGAAGACCGCTCCATTACTATAGTTTCCTAATTGCCTGCTGGGCAGTGTAACTGTCAGATGTAAGGAAATTAGTCTTCAATCTTACTGATTGGGCAGGCTTCAAATGATAAGCAGGTGAGGGTCAATTGCAGCTTCTCAAAAAATTGTCTTCTTCACTAGAGATACAATAGGCTTTGCATGATATGTAAACTTCAACTATATATGTGTGGTGATACATGCAGATCTGCTATACCTGCAGAAAAAGAGAAAAAAAAGTCACAAATACATGTCCAAAAGAAACTAATCTTAGAAACTTCTGAGGTCTAGTCAAACATCCAATATCAAATTCCACATCTTTATCAAATTCCAAGATTTCAACTCAGACCATGAATTAAAATGTAGTACAATTACCAACTACATCATGTGTATGTAAGTTAGGAGCCCCTCATCCAAGAGGAAGGCTTGGTTTTCCTGATCTTAAGGGAACTGAGCATTCACTTTCCAAGCCTTGAGTACAGAGAGAGAACCTCAATGGATAAAGGGAAGCATGGTGGGTCTGTCCAGGGGAGACAAGAAGACTCAGATGCATTTCACATGGGTGCTTTTATTTATTTTCTTTTTCTTTGGAAGTTTCAGATACCAGGCTTCGTTCTTAAGCTTTTTTAAGGTCTTTGACATAACTTAAAGATCACTGGGACACAAGGCCTAATAGAAATGTTCAAATACCCTTTTAAAGGACAAGTAAGAAAAATCCTTTTTCTACAACCTAGTTTTGACCCAGTAAGGTATTTTTCATAGTCTGAGTCTTCGTGGGACTAGGCTAATAATAGTAATAAGAATGCCCTATTTTCTTATTTCTCAAAAGCAAAAATGGCTTTTGGTTTATTTTTCATAGTTTAACATTCTCTACAATGAGAATGTTATAAGTGTCAAAAAAAAAAACCAAAAACACCTCATTAGCCACTGGTAAAGCGGTGGTTCTCAGCCTCCACTGCGCATTGAAATTACATGGAGAGTTTGCACAATGCAATATCAGACTACAAGTTAACTGTCTGGATGCAGCCTGAGATCTGGGGTTTTCTTTAAGTTCCCCAGATGATTCTAACAAGCAGTCAGGATAGCAAATGCAGGGGTAGGGAACACTGGGTGGCATATACTTAGAGACAGTTGTTTCTGCCTCTAATTTTGTGGAATTAATAAAACACGGGGGTGGAGGAGCATCAGTTCATCAGTCTATTGCCTCTGTGGGCTTATTTGCATTGATAGCAGGCAAATTTAAATTCACATAAATATCTCTTAAAATATCTTTTTAAAAATTCCACTATAAATACAATAAAGAAAAGGAAAAATACCATGGGTGTGCACAAAACTAATAACCATACACTAGAAAATGCAACTTAGGTTGGTAAAAAAGGCCAAGATTCTGAAAATAGTTCTCATATTTTCAATTGTTGGAACCAAGTGATGTGTCAAGAACATTCAGATGTTAAATCTGTCCAAAGCTTCCAGTTACTACCCAGAAAAGCTCTGTACTTACTTATTTTAAATTCAATTAAGGTAGCCTAAAGAGAGAATGCAACCAAAGACATGCAAACCCCGCCCCCATGTTCTTTGGTATTTAAATTATTTGACAGCATCCCCATGATGCTCTCAGAGCCTGAGCAGCAGTTAGGATTATGTCACAAGTATCTGCCAGTGGCCAGACTTGACAGAGTCATTTAGACTCAATTGTTATTCTAAGAGGAAAGCAGCTTTGTAGGGTAAATGGGTTTTCAGAGTTTTCACCCTTCCACCATTAACCTCTATGACCAGCACCCAGGTATTGTATCCTCCCCATGATTGAACATGCCTGACCCAGTGGGGGTGCACATACATGAGTGGGTTCACCTGGGTTGGGAGGAGGAAATAAAGGGGCAGCATCACCCCAGAAAGGAGAGCACAGAGAAGGAAGAGAGCACAGAAATGATGCTAAAAGCAAGAAGGCCAGAGAGGAATGTAAAGATTCCTGGGGGTCAACCTTGCTCCCAGCCACCCTGCTTCTGCTGCCTAGCCTGCCTGCTTGCCATAATAGTTGGCCCAGACTCCCTACCTGGTGTGCTTGTGTACCTGGTTGCCTGAGAGCATTAAAGCCTATAAATTCCACCAAGGACTTTATTTTATTATTTTATTTTATTTTTATTTTATTTTATTTTATTTTATTGAGACTAGGTCTCACTATTTTTGCCCATGGAACCGCAGGCTCTTGTTGCCTGGGATACCACAGACTCAAGCAGTCCCCAGCCTCAGCTTCCCAGGTAGCTAGGATTACAGGCACGCACCACCACGCCCAGCTATTTTTTTGGAACTAGGTGTCACTACGGGCCCCAGGCGGGACTCGAACCGCGATCCCTGGCCCCAGCCACTTCATAGGCTGAAGCTTATAGGCATGAGCCACTGTGCCTGGCACCACCAAGGACTTTAACTGCCAGAACCAATAAAGGATATACACTGTAGAGAGCTAAGAAATTAGCCCCTATGAGAAGGTCAGTCTGCTGCAAACCGATGAGGCTCTTGCATCAGCCAGGTCTGCTGCAACCTGATATGACCCTTGCATCAGTCAAATCATGGACCCAGAACAGAGCAGGTAAGGAGCACTCAAAAGAAGAGTAAGCCCCTCTCGATAGGAGACTATATATGGTAGCAAACTAGACTACTGGGCAATCAGTATTTGTGGCAAGCTTTGATTAGAGATGACCATCCTAGAATGCCTGGAATGTCTAATGTATAAAAACTCAAGAGAAAGCAACAATAAACGAGACTTGATCAGAAAACTGTCTTGTCTTCCATTTCTCGTGTCTCTTGTCCCATCCCCATTCCCACTCCTTCCTCCAGGTCTCCGTTGACGATCCTGCAGTTCGGGACAATACACGGATTGGGGTGGCTGCACAACAAGCTTGTAAAGGGGTGATAAGGCTGAATTGAGGGGCTGTGGCCCCATCTTAGTAATAAGATGCAGCTGAGTAGGAAGATGTCACTGTGGGCAGAGGCTCATGGAAACATGTGGAATGAGGGGTGAAGCCTCTGGAGAAGAGAGCCTAGGATCTCCAAAAAAAAGAACAAAGGATGAGAGAGAGAGAGTATAACAGCACATGCAGGCAGGATAATGCATGCACATCCAACCAGAGAGGAGGTACTTGGCTGGTGCTTGGGGTGGGGGAAAAGTCACAAGAGTTTGGAAACTTGAACTTGGTTACATCTGTCCCTGAGAAGGGCAGCTAGCTGAAAAGAAGTTTTGGTAACGTGTGTCCCTGAGAGTGATACAGGATGCCTGACCACCTGGGTGCCATTAATATAGTTGATACATGCATTTGATGAGGCATTAATCTCTTGTTGCTATTGACTTGCAAATTTCAAAGATAGCTGGTTCTTACTTTGATTAGTATACTTGCCTGATAGGATGCCCTCTGCTGAGTCCTGTATGGGGGGGGGGGGGGGGAGATAAATAAGAACTGAAACAAAGAACAGGATTCAGTCATTTTGGAGGAAAGATGGAGGTCTGGCCATGAGGACCAAGGTGGCCTGAAGCCCAAGACCTTAGGCTTGGGTTGGTGAACTCATGGTTTTTAGTAAGCATAAGCGGAATATGCCTGCTGAAAGCTAAAGAGTTTTGAGATTTGAAACTTTCATGTTGGAGCTTGCCATATTTGGTAGGCTTGGTGAAGGTTGGTGGAGAGGCCGTAAGTTAGACCTGAGAATAAAATGAACTTCACTGGTTCCTTGTTGGCAGCCAGACACAAGGTACGAGAAATGAATTTACAAGAAGAGATTTACCCAGCCACAGCCAGGGACCAAATGGAGATATGAGCCATGAGGCAACTTTATTAACAAAAGGAAGAGGCCGGGCACAGTGGCTCATACCTGTAAGCTTCAGCCTATGAAGCGGCAGGGGTTAGGGATCCCGGTTTGAGTCCCGCCTGGGACCTGTAGCGAGACCTAGTTCCACAAAATAGCTGGGCATGGTGGCGAGTGCCTGTAATCCCAGCTACCTGGGAAGCTGAGGCTGGGAATTGCTTGAGTCTGTGGTACTTTGGGCAATGATTTTAAAGCCTAAGAATAAGTGAGGAAATGGGGAGTGTAGCAGGTGGTTACTATCTCTGATTTTGAGAAGCCAGCAGAGTCACTGCAATTTTAGAAGGTCATTGTAGTAAATTAGTCTCTAGTTTTTTGGGAACTGGTTAACTAACGAGAGAGGGTTTTTTTTTATCTCATTTGCAATGACTTTTTTGGTTTGCAAATGGCGCGAAGCAGTTCCTGTACTTTGAGGGTTTTTTCCTATTACCTAAAGTGAGGAGGACACTATAGCAAGAAGACAGCATCACACCTTCGAGCAACTACTTGGAAAAGCTGAACACACCAAGAAGAAGGAAGGTGTTCTGTGTGAAACACGTGCTAATGAACTCTGATTGACTGGACGTTTGGTGAGATGAACAGGGATTAAAGGACTGAGGGTTTGGACAATATTGGGGTAATTGGGATTTTCTTATATTTCTTTTGTAATAGATAATTAGGAAATAATTTTGTTTACTATAGATTAGCCTGCACACTTTAAGAGTCTTGTTCTGGCTTGAAATTTTAGTGAAATGGCTGTGGGTGGCAAAGGACCCAAAGAAAGTTAAACCGCAAATAAGAGTTTTTTTTTCTAGCTGGGTGTGGTGGTGCGCACCTGTAATCCCAACTACCTGGAAAGCTGAGGCTGGGGATTGCTTGAGTCTGTGGTACCCTGGGCAACGAGAGCCTGCAGTTCCACCGGCAAAAATAGCGAGACCTAGTCTCAAAAAAATAAAAAAAAAAAAAAAAAAAGAGTTTTTTTTCTCTGGTCCAGGAGAGAGTCCAGAAAAGCTGCTGACAATCAACAGGGAATTTTCAATAACAAAAGGTAGGGAGGGAGTCTGTGAAAGACTTAAATTTCTATAGCTTTGAGTCTGCTTCTTAGGGAGAAGCTAGAAGAGGATTTTTGAGTTACAGGTAATAGTTAAAGACTCTTTCTCTCCCACCCAATTTCAAGAGGACAGAAGTTGATCTGAGGTAAAGACTTGTCTTATAGGTCCACTTCAAAACTGAGACTGAAGAGGAAGCACCATTCTGTTTGGATGCATGTGTGATTGGAAACGTGTGCAGCTTTTGGACCTGGGACTTGGAGAGACTTCTAGGATGAAGTGTCCAGGGTCCTGGGCAGTCCTGAGGACTCTTGGTTCCTTATCCTCTCATTAATAAACCTTGTTTCTATTAACCTGGTCTTGCACTGCTGTGATGCGGGGAGGGGTGAGGTGGAGAAAGAAACCTGATTGTGTCAGTTTTTCCCTTGTGAGGCAGTCTGAGGTAATTTGCCTGCCTCTCACCCAAGGATAAATAGACTACTATATATTAGATTTTTTTTTTAAGTTCCCTCTATCTATTGTATTTGGTTTTGGTTTTCTCCAAAAGCGCTGCTATTCAGTCATGGGTCATCTAACAATCTCTGACAGAAGCATCTTACAGTTATGAAATACTCTATATTAGTAGAGATAGATAGATAGATTAGATAGATGGATGGATAGATCGGTCGATAGATAGATAGATAGATAGATAGATAGATAGATAGATAGATAGATAGATAGATAGATAGATAGATAGATAGATAGATAGATAGATAGATAGATAGATAGATAGATAGATAGATAGATAGATAGATAGATAGATAGATAGATAGATAGATAGATAGATAGATAGATAGATAGATAGATAGATAGATAGATAATCTCATTGTTCTCCATGCAATGTATGAAGGTCTCTAAGTGAATCATTTTATTCAATTTTCATCTTACATACCTAACATCAATTTTAGAAAAAGAATATTAAAACAAAGAGGTTAAGGAACTTGCTCAGAGTCACAGCAGGCAGGCAAGTGTAAAAGGCAGTATTTGAACCTTAATGTCTAACTCCAGGGTTCAAAGTCTTAGCTACTTGATTATAAGACATTGTGATTGCTATAAAGAAAGTATCACCTGCAAAACAACCAGTCAATAAATATTTAATGAACAAACAGTTATTAAGTGCTAAGTACTGATAACTACTAGAGATACTAACAGGAAAATCAGATAATAAAGTTCAAGATAATTTTAATGAGAAATAAATATGACAAAAATGAAACAGGCAGTGAAAAAGAAAGTTACTGGTGATCAGCAGTTCCTTTCCAAGAGGGTAACGCTTTGAAGAAGCCAGGAGGAACAGCAGGCATAAAGTCCTTGAAGCAAAACAAGTCCTTGTGTCCAGGGAACTCCAAGACTCTGTGCAACTGTCCTGCTGTGAGAGGAAGAAGGAGAGAGGAGGGCAGCGCAGGATGAGATCTGCTGGTCAGGTATGCCAGCTTGGAATCTCTGCTTACAAAAAAACAAAGCTGATTCTGGTCAACATATAAGCAAGATGGAAGGTATTAGAATGTGGGACCCTCCGTCAAATCAAAGATTCCATCTGTAAGATAAGTGAGCTAGTCAGGTTTTTTTCCTCCATTAGCTTGTATACCAGCATCTGTAGTACTGCATCTTCCACATGATTTTGCAGCCCAGTGGGTATGCATACATGTGAACATGAATACACCTGGGCCTAGAAAAGAGGGGATAAAGGGATCTAGAGAGTCCAATAGATGAGCACAAGCACCAGAAATAAGAGAAAGAGAGAAGATGCCAGAGAAAGAGTGTTTGTCCAGAGAAAGAGCATAAAGATTCTTGGTGCCTGGGGGGGCTCTCCTGCCTCCCAACCTCCCACCCTCACCCCCACCTCACCTATGTCCCTTGCCTTTCTTAGTGTGTTTGTGTAACTGCTAGAGCCAATAAAGAGCCTATGCAGATTGGTGAGCCTGATGCTTGCATGACAGTGGGCATCATGAACAGGCCGGTTGCCCTACAATTGATGATGAGGATGGGATGGTTACCCAACACCATCTTTTGTCTAACTGCCATTTTGAGAATTCTAGGTCGGTTGCTGAGTGCAACCTAACTCAGCAATCCACTGTTGTCTCCTACTTGGCAACTAAGAAAGAAACGAGATTGCTTGGGGATTGTTACAGAAGCCTCACCGACAGCCTCTGTTTGAAGAATGTTGTCCATCAATCATAAAAAGAATGTGAACCTCAGAACCAATCTAAAAAGTTTCAAAACTAGTGCCCTAGACTCAAGAACACTTTAAAATTTCAGATGCTGACCTTTTAAAAATTCCCCATTCCCTGCCCCTGGTGAAACACCTTTGTAATCACCCCTCCATTGAGGACTCAGATTAAAATCCCTATTCTTGAATATTTTCTTGATTCAATTACAGTCTGATTTTTTTCAGTCATCAAGGGTCACTCAGAAAAATGGGAACCAGGTAACCGGGCGTGGTGGCATGTGCCTGTAATCCCAGCTACCTGGGAGGCTGAGGCTGGGGATTACTTGAGTCCGCGGATTCGAGACAACAAACGTGAGCAACATAGTGATACCTAGTCTCTTAAAAAAAAAAAAAAAAAAAAAAAGAACCAGGGCAGCTCCGTGCATCAAGAAACTGAACTGAAAAACTGTTGGTCTTCTTCAACCCCCGCCCCCCCCTCCCCCCCGCTGTACAAAATGTTCTTTCACATGTTGTCTCTGCTCAAGACTTGCATCCAAAAAGACAGAGTCAGCTGGGTATGGTGGCTCATACCTGTAAGCTTCAGCCTATGAAGCGTCTGGGGTAAGAGATCACGGTTCGAGTCCCACTCGGAGCAACACAGCGAGACCTAGTCCCAAAAAAATAGCTGGGCATGGTGGCGTGTGCCTGTAATTCCAGCTATCTGGGAAGCTGAGGCTGGGGATTGTTTGAGTTTGTGGTATCCCAGGCAACATAAGCCTGCGGTTCCATGGGCAAAATAGTGAGACCTCGTCTCAAAAAAAAAAAAAAAAAAAAAAAAAGACAGTCTGACTTTACTTGGGTCTGATCTGCCCTTACCTAAGGAGGGTTCATAACTTAGAGTCCCCCAGTCACTGCAACCAGTCTATGTGCTGTTTCCAGAAAGGTGGGCATGGAAGCTGTCTGCAAAATTACCAAAGTGACATGACAGATTATATCTAGATAATATTTTGAATGGATAAATGCTACCTTAGTCTGTGCCTTTAATTCCTGGAGGGGAGGGCAGTTTGTTTGCTAGTTTTTTACAAGAGTGAATTCAAAATGGCAGGGAACAAGGAGGCTCAACTTCAATCTCTGCAGAGAATAAACGATGTGGGAGGAATTTCTCTTTGGTATTGACTTTGTGTCTCAGAATATCAAATACTCAATTGATTTAGCTCAGCAAAGCTTCCACAACTCAGGAAAAACTGAGGCAACAGCCAATTTTACCTAATACATCTGTAATATAATTGTCCTCATCACCATATGTAGGGGAAGCATTAGGCTCACCAATCTGCATATGTTCTTTAATGGCTCTAGCAGTCACACAGACACACCAGGCAGGGTAAGGCCAGCACCAGGGGCAGGGAGTTAGGCAAGCCCCCAGGCCCCCAGGAATCTTCATACTCTTTCTATGGGCTCTCTGGTGTTCTCTCTGCACACTCTCTTATGCACATGTGAGCAAACCAACCACAATACTTATGCATTTATCAAGATTTCTCACTCTCTGTTCACTAGTGTGGAATGTGTGGCATGAAAGAGATACTGTTTTCTGGGATTGTCAGAGTACAGACTGAGGGGCATCCTGAAAACCCAAACTTGCACACTCTACATGTTCTTTCAGCTGTAACATAAAGACAAAGCATATTCTTAGTGTGTAAGATCTTTAATAAAATAGAAATTTAATATAGTGTGCATAGAAGGAGAAAAAGGATAACAGTTTCCAATAAAATACCTGAAATTACCCATCCCCTAAGGGGTAAATGTCCAGACAAATAGGGTTGGCCCACAGTGGGATAGCTTCAAACTTGCCATAAGTCTAAGGCACCTTCTGGCAGTGAGCTGTAGGAAAGGGAAAAAGGGAACAGGCAAGTCTGAGATAAAAGGAACAAAATCAAAGTATAAATCAAGGTAATAGCTGCCATTAGGTGTCTCACCCAAGTCTCTTCCAAGTGTCTCTACATGTCTCAACTCCAGGTGCCTCCTTCCGTGTCCCCCAAGTTCTTGGTGTAAGGTCAAAGCCAAGAAGCAAGGACACCCTCCTTGACATATCTGCTCCGTGCGTCTCCTCCTCCAAGTCTTCATCTCCAAGTGCCCTCTTTCAAATCTTCAACTTCTCCTCCCCTCTCAGCTCACCCTTCATGAGATGAAGAAGGAAATATGGAACATCCCCTTTTTATAATGATCACATTGTAACAGGGTCAGACATAAATTTTCCTCTGAGAAGTAGAGGGAATTAAATATTATTCCTTGAAATAGATTAAAATGGATTGTGTCCTTGGATTTGACTATTTTAAAGAGTGGAATCACGCAGTATCTGCCTATGACTACAAGGTCTATCTATGTTATAGAATGTACTTTTTTAAGATTGAATAATATTCCATAAAATATATAAACCATTTTTTCTTTATCCATTCATCTGTGTAGATATTTCAGATGCCACAGATTGGCTATGGTGAACAGGGCAGCAACACAGATGGGTGTGTTAATACTCAGAATCAAGAGTGGAATCATGAAGTCCTGGGGTTGGAGAAAAGGGGGTGAAAAGCTGCTTATCATAAGTATTAAGTGTCAGTTACACAAGAGGACTAATTTCCAGAGATCTGCTGTACCACATTGTGCCTATGAAACAGTCTAAATGGTTAACTTGTCATTAGACCCAAGAGCACAAAAGAGAAAAAAAAGCTTATCTTTTTTCTTTGAGGCTTGTGTTGACAGATAACAGTCTGGACATCACCTGACATAGTCTGAGCCAGTAGAAGCAAACAACCTTGAACTGAGCATTGTGGCCCCATGAAAGAATGAGAATAAGGCAGAAGGGAGGAAGGTGAGGCCTCTTAGGCATGCGCACAACAACAGAAAGAAAAAAAAACTGCTGTTCTCTGAAGCAGACTCTTGCTACTCCATGTATCAAGTGCCTTGTGACCAGCCAATGAACTTCAACCAAATCCACATTTATGTGCTCCTCACTCACTTTTCACCAATAAAATTTAACTCCTTTCTTCTTAACTTCAAAAACCTATGTTACTGCATTTTCATTCTTAATCAGGGAGGCAGATTTATCTCTTACTTTCTTGCCAATGGACTTGCAAATAAACTGATTTCCCTTCTCAAATAACCCAGGTCATCAGCGGTACATCTAGTAGAGACCCCATTGCTAAGTACCACTGAACAACACTGTAATGCACAATTAAAAAATTGCCATGAGAATAGATCTCACATTAAGTATTTTTATCATAAACAAAATTTAAAAAACAAATTTCAACAACTAGAGAGATTCATAGATAC
Source organism: Uropsilus gracilis (assembly GCA_004024945.1). NCBI lineage: Eukaryota > Metazoa > Chordata > Mammalia > Eulipotyphla > Talpidae > Uropsilus > Uropsilus gracilis. The sequence goes on from PVHY01005333.1 coordinate 36,321, forward strand.
CTGGTTTCCCTGCAACCTGGCCCTCTTAGAGCCTCAACAAGTTAGTGTAAAAAGCATCCCATTGTGTGTGTTATGTATTATATATTATGATGCGGGTGAGGGCCACATTACAAAATATTTGCCTCCAGAAGCTCAGATCAAGTGCTCCTCTCTTCCCTTCAGTATTCAGAGCTTAAACTTATGCAACACAATGGTCAATGCTTAAAACATATTTGTCCACTGATTGAAAATAAGAAAATGAGAAGACCCACTGATGTTGGTCAGCTTCCTTGGTAAATGCTATGAGTACTGTGATCAACTTTGAACCATCTGCGCTGATGGACAGATTAATTCTTTAAATACTGTAATTGCTTTTCTAAGCACATCGTCATGGTTAATATTAAAAACTAGCCTTCTAGGAGAAGATAACCTAAAAATTCTCTAGACAATAGTGGAAAACTAGCATAATTTTTTTAATTCCGTATGAGAAAGGCAATGTGTTTTAAGTTACCACTTTTTGTAATTTATGATAACTAATTAGGAATCAACATTGTTAGACACAAAATGATCAAGTACATAGCTACTCAAAGTAAGAGTAATTCTTTCATTCTAACCTCCCAGTCAAATTTACTTTCATTGCTTCAGTCCCTTTACCTCAAGAGAGCTGTACATTATAGCCAACTACATTATCCACATCAGGAAGAAAAAAACCTCATTTAATATATATATATATATATATGATCTAGTACATATATATATATATATGATCTAGTACTTATACACTCAACAGAAAAATGAGGATATATGTGCTATGAAAACATGCACTAATATCTATGTGACAGCTTCATGTATAGTAATTGAAAACTGCATGCAACTTAAATGTCCAGCAGTAAATGGGAAATAAAATTGTGCTACATTCATATAGTAAAATATTAGACAATGAAAATATATGAAATTTGCCAAGAACATAAAACTTTATACTGTTAAGTTAAAGAAGTTAGACACAATAGAGATGGACTGTATAATTTCACTTACACAGTGTTCAAAACAGACAGAAGTAATATTGCAGTATTGTAAATCAGGGTAGTAATTATTCTTAGGATGGGAGAGTGACTGGAAGAGGGGGCATAAAAGTGGTTTTTAACTGCTCATAGCACGATATAGCTCAGTCTAGATGGGGTTTGCATTAGTTAGTCATTTGTTAAAATTCATTACAGTACAAACTTAGATTTCTGTATGTATATTTTACTGTTACAAGATTATCCAAAAGGGAAGTTTTACAAAGAGCTTAGACATTTAAAAAAAAAAACAATCAATGATCCTTCAGTAAATGTCTGATAACTCTGAAAACTTGTTAATAGTATATATGTAAAACCTATTTCTCCAACTCTTAGGAGACACTAAGTCAGAAGGCATCCTATTACCTCCAATACAAATGTCTATGGGTCTTGCTCCCACCTGCCTCACCAAACCCCCAATGCCTGCATGCCAGGTCCTGTATTTCTGGGAGTCTCCAGAAGGTGTCTCCACATACTTCCAATTCACGGTAATGCCTCTGCCTGCGGAGCCCAGCAGCTCCTCCAGAACCTCTTCCAAGTCTCTCAGGAATGAAGTGCAAGGGAATGAGTCACCTATACGTGCTGGAAGTCAGACAGTCTTGCTGGAATCTGAGCATTTTTTATAAAGTTTAGTAATAAAATCCTTTCAGCTTTACTGACACTCTTCTATGTCCCCATGGAATACATGCTTCTGGAGAGCTAGACCAGGACACGGGCTGAAGATTGGGCAATGTCCCAATCAGAGTAAGTTGAAAGACCAGATCCCTTGTGCCCTTGGGTGATTTTTCACCCAGGAAGCTCCTCAGCCCTCACAAGTCACCAGTTTGCTAATATGCCCATAGACACCTGAATCCTGACATAGGCAGGGCCCAAGTTCTTTCCCAGATGACTCCAACCCCTGGGGCATGTGGATTTTACTCATCTCTGTCTCATCTCACTGCCTCACAGACACCACCAGACAGGCTTAAAATCTGGTGGCAGTCCAATGGAGACCCCTCCACTGTTACTCTAATGCTGCGAGTGCTTATGGTTGTGGGTGGGGAGGCAGTTCAAGCACAAGGATACCCAGCTTTGAATGTTTTCTAAATCTTGCATAAGAATTTTTTCCTGTTTAATATTGTTCCATGTTCCATATCAAAATAAATTATTTCTTTACATCTCAATGTATGTATTTATATCTAAAATTCTGAAAAAGGAGAAAGTGCCATCTATTTTATGCGCTGACTAATGTAATGGAAATAATCTATTCTGATTTCAGTTCTTTAGAATTTAAGTGATGGATTTTTAATGGTTTTGGGGGGGCATAAATAGCTGAACAAGGCAAGAAGAATGAAACAATAATCAAAAATCCTCTGCGGAGACCCTCGCTACCCTGAGAGGTCGACTTCAAATGGCAAATTCCTCCACCTGCTGGCACCACTCTGCCTCTGCAGTTCTCACACTGAATCTTTTCCTAAAATAAAAAAAAAAAATTTTAATTCACCGTGAAAATTGCAAGTGGAATAATAAAACCTGATGTTTTCATCTTAACCTGGAAATGTACTATGATTCAATGATCTACATACTGTTATTCAAGAGGGTGGAGAAGGAAATAGAACTGATGTCATTTGGCTTCAACACAAATGCAAGATGCTCTTTCTACTCTGGGAACTTAAATGGCACTTAAGGTCTGAGCTAGTTATTTTTTTCTTGAGCATATTCTACCTTGTATCTTCATGTCACTGTGGTTTCTTTCATAGTATAGAATCTGCTCGAGGTTAGATGGAGACCATGACCTGCACTTTTTGTTAAATCAAGATTGAATGCAATACCTTTCATGCATTGGGTGCTAATTCAAAGATTTGTTAACTTTTCAAGTAGACCAATACTTACAGATCTTTCTTTAACCAGAGATGTGACTGTATGGATGTTCCGTAATTACGACAATAAGATCCAGGTCAGTTTGTGAATGACCACTTCCTCAATAGGTATGTATAAGTAAAAAGAGGGTGAGAGACAGTTCCCAGAACGGTGGAGAACCCAAACATCTGGTTACCTTATAATCAACCTGGTCCATTGGGGTATATATGCACACAGCACAATGCTGGGTATATAGTAAATGTTTAACAGATGTGTTTGATCTAAATCAATTAATTAGGGACATTATATCTGAAAAACATAGATTATATTGAGAAAAACTGCACTTAATGAACTATAATCCAATAAGAAATGCAAAAAGAAATGCGTTGTATTTGTGTATGATGCCAACTTTCAAAATATCCCAACTTCCATGCACTATCCTTGAAAATATTAGGGAAAAAAAAGTTAATTCTCTTGGTCTTAAACTAGTAAATGTTACCCTGTTGGTAGTTAAGCACCTTATTAATTAGAGATTTTTTTAATTAATTGGTTAGAGATTTAAGGAGGATAACTTAAAAGGCCAGAGAAGTATTTGGCATTTGAAAACCTGGTATTGGTGATCTCTTTAGGTTTGGCTCTTAAGTCAGCAAAAATATGAAAACCAATATTTGTATAGGAGCCTTTATGTTTTTATATGGTTAATGCCTGCAATTAATCAATCTCGTACAAAGGGCAGGTCAAAAATATGAGCACAAGGGGGGGGGGGTCTGCTTTGACAAGGCAACAGGAACGCTGTACCTACAGCACTTGCGTAACCATTATCTCTGAAACCCCATGCTTAGCACGTATTTCACTTCCCCTCCTCTGTCAGAATTTGTTCATATCTCTTTCCAAAATTTCCCCAGAATTAATCTCCTAACTCCTTTCCACACCAAGCTAAAAGGTTTTTTTTCTGAAACATATGTCTTGTTACATTAGCAATTACGCAAGAGGGGAGGGCTAATTACTATAGCTGCAGTGTTTCATCCACTATACTTGCAGAGCAGAAACCATATCTTATTTCAAAAACAAGCCAGGAAAACTGATGTCATTACTTGAGAGCAAAGGTATAACACTTAGACAATTGGATAAAATGCTTAACATTTACTATAATGATATTTTCAAAACTCTTTTATTTTCCCTAATGTTAAAAAAATTTTATTTTTCATCACAAGAGAAAATTTTTAGCCAGGCATGGTGGCACAGGCCTGTAATCCCAGCTACCTGGGAGGCTGAGGCTAAGAATCACTTGAGACCGTGAATTCGAGACTACCCCGGGCAACATAGCAAGACCTAGCCTCAAAAAAAAAAGAAAAAGAAAAAAGAAAATTTTCAAGAGACACAGCATTTATATCCTTCATAATCTATAAATGTCCAAATTATACATTACTCTGAATATATTTACATATGATTTAACTTTAGATACCTTAGAAAGAAGCATTTATGAATAAAAGGTAAGTCTGAATAAACATTTACTTAAAAGCCAAAAATATTTGTACTAGATATTTTCTCATAAGCTTTGCCTAGCTAGAATGTAGGGCTAACAGCTCTGTTGCCATTTCTTGAAAAAAATATATACTCTGTGCCTTAACTATTCCCTCTTGTAACCCTCACTGTAATACATCTCCCAAATGTTATTCTAGGCCAAAAGTCCTAAGACCTTCCTTGGATAGGTTTCTTCTTTGAAGATTACAAACACAAAAGTTGGAGTATCTGCTCAAGGGAGAATGGTGGAAGGTAACTACCAGGAGAAAATAAAATCATTGGTGAATATTTGTAAAATGTAATCCCAACCCAGTTTGGGGGCATTTGAGTTGTTTCCAAATCCTGGCTATTGTGAGTAGTATATGTGTCTTTTTGAATTAGTGTTTTGGTGTCCTTTGGGTAGAATCCCAGAAGTAGGCTTGTTGAATCTAATGGTATGGTTGGAAAAAATGTGGTATATTTACACAATGGAATATTATTCTGCAATCAAAATCAACAAATACGAAACATCTGTGATAACATGGATGAACCTAGAGGGAATCATATTAACAGAAAAAGACAGAAACCATATGGTCTCGCCTATAGATGGGATAACAAAAGAAAGGACAAGAAAAGTCAATATAAGCTAACAACAGAACTGGGACAAGCAGCTAGGGAGGAACAATGGGGAGGGAGAAATCGGGGAAGGCAGGAGCACAAGAAGATCAAGATGAAGGTTCTTGGGTGATAAACTGGAGGGAGTACCCAGGGGGAATATAATGATGTAATACACACACACACATATATATATATATATATATATATATATATATATATATATAAACATATATACATAAATGTGTAAACAACAAAATGATTAATAAAAAATAAAAATAGATTTAAAAACTATAATCCTAACCCAAACATTAATACTAATAATGCTTTTAATATTCCGGAGCACTTCCCTACTCATACCTCTTTCAAGCTTTGCAATCTGATACAGTGAATGAGACAAAAAATAGCTCCTTAATTGCAGAAGCCAAAGTTGAGGTACTATGTGATTCTGCATCCTCAGCATAGTCTACAGTAGGCATGTTAAGACTGTCAGTGATTTGAGGACTGGGGAAATAAGGGGTTGTTAAATATTTCCAGCTTTTCAGGAACTCCCACTGGACCACACCTAATAAGCTAGACTACTGTATTAATGACAAATCAAATATGACAGGACCCAAAAGTCCTGGGAACACTCTTGTGCTTCAAGACAAGTCAAATGTATTCAGGTAACAAGCAAATGGCAGTAGTCATAGTCAATTATAGAGATGGTAATTCTGTGACCCATATTATCTGCAGATTCAGATAATAAGGGCATTCAACAGCATAATAAATCTAGGCTTTCATTGTACTAAATATTTAAAACAGCATAGTCTAGGTAGTAACTTTGACAGTCGTGTATTACATATACTGAGTGAAAATGTACTTCAATTCATGAGCATAAAGCTCACTTGATCTACACTGCCCATCTCTAAGACGTAAACAACAGTGTCTCTCTAAATTCTGACATTTCCCGGAACTGCAAAACTAATTAGAAGTGGCCAAAACACCAGAGAACAGTAGGGAAAAAAAAACAAGTGGTGAGGGTAAGTCAGCTGAGGTGCAATCAGAATTCAGGGTTACTTAACTGATTCCAACCCCTGTTTTTTGTTTGTTTTTTTTTTTGAGACTAGGTCTTGCTATTTTTGCTTGTGGAACCGCAGGCTCTCGTTGCCCAGGGTACCACAGACTCAAGCAATCCCCAACCTCAGCTTCCCAGGTAGCAGGGATTACAGGCGTGCACCACCACGCCCAGCTATTTTTTTGGAACTAGGTCTCGCTACGGGCCCCAGTCGGGACTCGAACCGCGATCCCTAGCCCCGGCCGCTTCATAGACTGAAGCTTACAAGCACGAGCCACTGTGCCCAGCATCCAACCCCTGTTTTAAAGAAGGAAACGTTACACAAAGATTTGAAATATTCTTCAGCCACTGGCTAGATGAGCAAGCAATTTAATTTCTCCAAGCTTCAGTTTCTTCACTTGAAAAATGGCAGAAAATTAGAATTTGCCTCACAGTGTAGGTGAGAGAAGTAAATGGGGGCATACTATGAAGAGTCACACCAGCGCTCCTGGAAAGTGGTGGTTGCCATTTGATGGACTTGCAAGTGGGATGCTATAGGGTAGGTAAGTTAGTAAGGTTTTGTCCTCCACTGAACTGCATAGCCTGCACCTTGGGTATTGCGTCTTCCCCATGATTGTGCAGCCCAGTGGATGTGTACGTGTGTAAGTGTGCACACCTGGGATAAAGGGGTCAGAAAGCACAAGAGAATATGAGAAGGAGCGCACAAGCATGAGAGAGAGAGCCCAGGGAGAATGAGAAAATTCCAGAAACAGAGGTTGGAGAAAGAGCTTGAAGATTATTGGGGGCTGAGTGGTCACCTGCCTCCTTACCCCCTCCTCTACCCCCAGGCCCTGACCTGATCCTGGCCCTGGCCCTGGCCCTGACCCTGACCCTGGCCCTGCCTTGCCTGATGTATCTGTGTGACTGCTGGAACCAATAAAGAACCTACACAGACTGGTGAGCCTGATGCTTGCAGTACAACTGGCATCATGAATAGGCTATTTGCCCTACAGATGCCCACCTAACACACCCTGCATTAAAACATAGCAACCATTAAGCTATGTTTGCTTACCTGGTATCTTTCTGTGGCGGTTACCAGGATGGGCCTCAGAGACCTCCCCCTGCAGGACACAGGACTGACCTAGGAGCATGGACATGGGTGCTGCCTCTGCCATCGGACTGGTGCCCCAAAAGTGCCCAGTGGCCCTGCTGGAAACTTCTGGGACTGCAAGCACTCTCCTTCTGCTCACCCCCCTTTCCTTCACAGAGATCAGGCTTGCATCACAGTCTGACACTCTTCTCAAGCTAACTTGGCTACCTCCTTATTTTCTCTCCCACAGACATCTGTGCTAATAAAATCCTTGCACGTTTAATCCTGTCTTACCATCTGTTTTCCTGAAGACCCAGACTAACACTCTCCAAAGGTTCCAACAGTGGGCAACTTATGCTTGTCCCTGTGAGATCTGGACAGTTTGTTCAATTATTCACAGGTGCTGTTTCATCATAGCAGCCACAGGGAAGCAATAGCTGTGAACTAGGAATAACACAGGTCAGCGTTGGCCAGGCTCTTGTAAACAGATGTGAGCAACTTATGTCTGATACTTTTCCAGGCAACCACAGTTTTTGGTGTCTTCAGTGAGAAAGAGTTTGATAGAAAGTTTTTCAAAGATAATAATCTTCTTGATCAAGTACCTTCGCCTCCCTAGGCCTCGGTGTCCTAGAACAGTACAGAGTGAGCAGCACAGATGGTAGATTTCAAAGAGACCTGAGAGGCCAGAAACTCCAGTTACACTTACACTACACTTTTGGTAATAATCTGACTTTTCTTTAAGTAAATTCACTTCAACTTAAAATTCAAAAACCAATTTTATATCAGAATGTTCACTGGAAAAGTATCATTTACCATAAGCAAAAGACAATATTATTAAATTCTAGTCAGATGCTAGAACCTGAAGAAAGTAAAGAATTCAGGCCTGCTTTCTGTTTCAAATACATATCAGCAACAGTTTAAGACATGCTAACACCAAAGACTTACCAGAAAGACTAAAACAGATGTGAAAGGGTGTGACAATGTGAACTCTCTGACAATGATGTGAACTGTCTGACAATGAAAATTATTGTCACCGAAAACTGATTCAAGGAGTCGTTTTAAAACTCTTCACTGAGAGGTGAGGGTGCTGGTGATCCCTCCCTCCACATTCTATAGTTTGAACATTCAGTTCAGCTTTTTCTCTCTGAGAAGTTGAATTCAGGGATAAAGGCTCTCTGACTGGATACTGAAACAAGAGATGGTGTGTGTATTAGTTCTTCTTTATCTTGGATTTCTTTTTTTTTTAAATAATTTATTTATATATAAATTTCACATCTCTGTGATCTCTGGGGTTCACCCCCCCTCCCTGTTTATCTTGGATTTCCATCAAAAATTTAGTACATCTAGTAGATTGGGGGAAGAGGTGGCTAGGATCCACCTATTTGAAACTGTACTAAGTAAAACTAAGTGAAAGTGTCTTCCACCTCTTCTCTTGTACTCTCCAATTTCATGTCTTCCACCTCTTCTCTTGTACTCTCCAATTTCATGTCTTCCACCTCTTCTCTTGTACTCTCCAATTTCATGTCTTCCACCTCTTCTCTTGTACTCTCCAATTTCTCAATCCTTGTCCAAGTGCCCAGATAATACTTTGCCTTTTGCTGAGCAGAGGTCTCCTCAAGCTTAGCTCTGCTCAGACCTACCTTCCCCTCATCCCACACTCCAGCCTATTCTCCCATCCAGCTGTTAAGAGTTGATGGAACCATTTCACACCAACATATGAATGGCCAAAAACTGGCTTAATGTTATGACCATCTTAATGGTAGTTAAAGCCGATTTTAAAAAAAACACTTTTTATTCCCTAATTTCTCAAGATAGCTTCCCTTCCAACCTCTCCTCAAACTTTTCCACACAGATCTGGTTATTTTTAAGAACAATCATTTTGATGAAGTTCACTCTTAATTTGGGGCATTTCTGGCTTCATCTAAATGACCAAGCTTTCATAGCTCCTATAAGTGCTTGCCTATGTAGGTCATCAGTATTGCAAAGAACACATAGGTCCAGTTCAGTCTCAGCTCTGTTCCAGCGGCTTAGGACCTAAACCTTTAATGGTGGGAAAACAAGAAGTTGGATATTTTGCCAAATCGATGAGACCTGAATTTTCATTTTATGCTGAGAGCCTCATTTAATCCGAGTCAACTAATGCCCATGCCCCAACCCACAATTTCCAATACAGCAAATCAAAATAATGAGCTTTGATTTATCACTCAAAAATCTATGAATCAGTTGTACTAAGAGTTGTCTTGTTTGTTTTAACTCAGCTGTAGCATTGGACTGTTTCTAAAATAATAGGTTAATAACTACTTCTGATGGAAGAAGAAAAAGACTCTGACTTCCTAAAATAGCATGTGTTTGCCTTGCCAAGATTTTAAAACACACACACTTACAAATAACTACCACCAAAGCTGAAGGTGAACCGGGCAAAGATCACCCTGTACTGCAGGTTAACAAAGACTGCCTTGTTTTATGTAAACAAGGCAACTGGCTCTCTGCGTTATTCCTTCATTTCACACACACATACCCTTCTCTCTTGTCCTCTCTCCTGTCCCCCTCTGGTTAAAAAGTAATTTAAAACTTTAATTTAAAAGTACTTTAAACAAGAGTCTTTCGGTTGAAACCCCTGCCACCAAGTCAGCCCATGGCCACGCCAGTTCTGCCTGATTATTCCTTTTTTCAGTTTGTTTTTTGGGTTTTTTGAGACTAGGTCTCGCTATTTTTGCCCCGTGGAACCGCAGGCTCACGTTGCTCGTGGTACCACAGACTCCAGCAATCCCCAGCCTCAGCCTCCCAAGTAGCTGGGGTTACAGGCGTGTGCCACCACGCCCAGATATTTTTTGGGAGAACTAGGTCTCGCTATGTTGCCCCAGCCAGGTCTCTAACCGAGATCTCCAGTCCCAGCAGCGACTCCATAGGCTGTCGCTTACAGGCACGCACCACCGTGCCCTATTCCTGTCCCCCTGGATAAACTGCTGAGGAGTCTGAATCGTTGATCCTCAAAGTGGGAAAGCAAAGGAGGGACTCGGATTCCATTCTGAGGTCTGGAAACCAAGATGAGGCTTTGCCAAGGATTGGCAAGAAGGGCGGGACAACTGAAGTAGAGTATTCTGCCCCTTCCAGAGCTCTTCTGATGCCCGGTGAAAACCCATTCCAGGTGAGAAACAGTAACACTAGTGAGCATAATTAGTAAACACGCGCAGAACTAAAGTTTGCCAGCACCGTGTTTACACACACACATCCTCCTAACAAGAAGCTAGGTGGAGCCCGGCACGGTGGTGCGTGCCTGCAAGCGACACATGAGGCTGGGACTGGGGATCACGGTTCGAGTTCCACAACACAGTGAGACCTAGTCCCAAAAGAATAGCTGGGCGTGGTGGCGCGCGCCTGTAATCCCAGCTACCTGGGAAGCTAAGGCTGGGGATTGCTTGAGTCTGTGGTGCCCCGGGCAACGAGAGCCTGCGGTTCCACAGGCAAAAATAGCGAGACCTAGTCTCAAAAAAAAGAAGCCAGGTGTGGAGGTGGGGAGGCAAGGCCGGCGCCGCGCTCCCACACTCCGCAGACCCGGAAGGGCGCCTCCGAGCGTCTACGTGACCCGCCGACCGTCCCAGCCTTCAGCCGCCCAGAGGGCTCAGCGGGGTCCGGGACAACGGCCCCACCCGGCCGCGCGCAGACTCGCAGCCGGGGTCCAGAGTGCACCCCAGGTCTCGGCGCCCACCTTTTGCCGCCACCACCACCCCCCCGCAAGTAGAAGCCAGGTCCCCCTCCTGCTTCCCAGGCCGGAGTGGGGGCGGCGCCGTGCCGGGGGGGCGGACCCCAAACTTTCCTCGGGCTCAAAAGCCGCCGCAAGCGCTCCGCCCCGCCAGGCCGCCGGACGCCTCCGGCCGCGGTGCCGCTCGCCCCGCTTGCCCCGCTAGCTGCACCGCGCATCGCCCGCCGCCATGGCCAAGCCCCTGACCGACCAGGAGAAGCGGCGGCAGATCAGCATCCGCGGCATCGTGGGCGTGGAGAACGTGGCCGAGCTGAAGAAGGGTTTCAACCGACACCTGCATTTCACGCTGGTCAAGGACCGCAACGTAGCCACCCCCCGCGACTACTTCTTCGCGCTGGCGCACACGGTGCGCGACCACCTGGTGGGGCGCTGGATCCGCACGCAGCAGTACTACTACGAGAAGTGCCCCAAGGTACCCGCCCCGAGTGCGGCGGGAGGGAGGGGCGCACGGCGGGGGCGCGGGGGGCTTGGGCTCGGGCTCCTCTCCGCCCCTCGCCGGCTCGCGTCCTCCCCGACGCCGCGCGTCCAGCAGCCGGGCGCCTGCAGTGAGGTCTGCGACCCCGCGTGGGGGCCAGCGGGCGTGTCCACTTCGCTCCTGCCCTCCCGGGGACAGTGCCCGCCAGTGTCCGCGGAGACGTGTCTAGGTGGTGGTCAGGTATTCCACCAGCACCCCTTCAGGTCTCCTCAGTTGCGCAGCCCCCCAAATCTCTGAGCTGTCTGCCCCTAGGGGACCGCGGGGGGGAGCAAGTGCACGGGTCTCCCTCGCTTGTACATTCCTTTCACAAACTTATTTGGCGTGTGTACTCGCCACTTTGAATTCAGAGGTATGGGCGGCCTCCTCTGTGTATGCCAGGCACCGTACTGGACCCGCTCAGTGGGCTCCGGAACAAAATGGACAAAAGTCCTTTGACAAAACTTGCTCTTTAGGGAGAAATATGAAGTTCATCAGGTGGCAGTTAGAGTAAGTTAGAGCCACCCTCACTAAAAGTCTGGGGAGAGAAAGCTGCTGAAAAGACCAGTTGAAGATGTCACACTGCCCGTGGAGACTTGGAAAGACTACGTTGGGGGACATAGCAAGTGACCTGGGAGCTTCACCCGGGGACTGCCTGAGGGGGGTGGAGCTGAGGGCTGGGTCCCACCTCAAGGACAGGGCTCTACTGGTTCACATGAGTGGCACGTGGCGCTCCTACCGGATGGAGGCAGTGAGCCAGGATGTGCCCTGGCCTCCAAGACCTGCGCTCAGCTGCAGAATAAAGTTTTTACCCCACCACCCTACCCATTGCCAGAAGGCTGGAACCCAGAGTTCCTCAGGTGCTCTAAGCTATTTGCCTGGGCAATCTGGGGAGGTGGGGTGTTGAGGTTGCAGGAGGTCTTGGGGAGGGGTGTGAGGGATTGTGTTGCACAAAGAGCCTGTGAGAGAGCAGCTCTGGCTGCTGGAGTAAGGTGGGTGTGTGTCTGTATTGGGACAGGAAACTGGAAAAACCGGGTTGGAAGCTTACTGGCAAGGATGAAGTGACTACCACAGTAAATATATGTAAATATTCATTAAAAACTTTTTCGGTATGTAGAAGCATGAAGAAGAAAAGAATATTTCACAGTACCAGGGCACAGAGAATCCTGTGCAAAAGAAAGTAAATTCACAGTAAGAAATTACAGCTTACTGTAACAAAGCTTTCAAATGGAGAGTAATGCTTCCTAACCCCAAGCTCTTAGTCCTTCCCCTAAAAGTAGCAAGACTGGAATCTGTCCTTAGAAAACACTTGTGCATTTATGTTTCCTGTATCCCTTTTTCAGTTGCATAGAAGGGACGCTAAAAGCACACCATAACACACCTTATGTTAAAATGTTAAGTTTTTCATTTGGAGCAGCAGGTAATGGGACCACATTTTAGAACCCCCATCCCTCGTCTCACACCCTCAAACCTATAGTATTTAGCACCCGTAGAACACACTCTTTCTTTCCCTCTCCCATGACTGAGCTGGTATTTCTAGTTGTCCTGATTCTCTTAACTGATTTCTTTGCTAGCTCTCCTTTCCTATTTCAGTGCAGTTATAAGTCAGATATTCTGATAATGGTCCAGTGAACAGGATTCATTCCACACACTCTGTAACAGCCCTTCCTCTGCACAGAAGGGCCTTGACTCAAGTAGTTAGTGGGTATGTTCAGGCTTCTCTCTCACCACCTCTGCTCTTCAGTAACTGTGCAGATGAATCCCAGATCCAGGTCTCTATTCTGAATTCTTTTTCAAACTGTATTCCTATATTTCAAATAACTTGAATGAGATTTCCTAAAACTCACATCACTATCCTTCCTCTTCCTGCCCTATCTTCTGTTTCTAAGCAAATGGCATTGCCTTTCTGACAGCCACTCAGATAGTTTTCATCTCACCTTTGACTTTGCTCTGCATTTCTTTTTTTTTTTTTTTTTTTTGAGACTAGGTCTCACTATTTTTGCCCGTGGAACCACAGGCTCTCGTTGCCCAGGGTACCACAGACTCAAGCAATCCCCAGCCTCAGCTTCCCAGGTAGCTGGGATTACAGGCATTCGCCACCACTTCCAGCTATTTTTTTGGAACTAGTTCTCGCTATAGGTCCCAGGCGGGACTCGAACCGCGATCCCTAGCTCCTGCCACTTCATAGACTGAAGCTTACAGGCACGAGCCACCATGCCCGGCCTTCCCTGCATTTCTCATTCAACAGACTGTGACATTCTGTTGATAGCTGCAGGTCTCTTTGTTTTTGTTTTTAATATTAAATAATTTATATATATAAATTTCACATCTTTGTGATCTCTGGGGTCTCTTTGAAATTACCTACTCTTCTCCATTCTCTCTTCTAGCTCTAATTGAGGCCCTTGACTGACAATCTCTGAAATAAACTTCTAAGTGGTTACCGTGCTTGCCAGAGTTGTAAAACTGGCCACGTGCAGGTGAATATGACTAGCGCACATGTTTTACTTGGCCAACAAAATTCTCTTAGCAGTTTAATTTCCAGTCCCTTTGGGCAGGACATTCTCATGCCAGTTCTTGGCCCAGTACACTTCATTGTTTCATGTGACCTCCATTACACATTCCTTTTCTCTACCTGGCTCCTGAAGGCATTTGAGTTTGCAGTCCCATCTCATTCTACACTTAATAGTCTGATTCAGCTCCTAAAGCAACATACCTTGCCCCTGCTCAGATATTATTGGCTCTCATTGACCTCCCATTGTTCTTTATCACGCTGTTAGCATCCTTCTTGGTTCAGTTAAACGTGTCCTTCCCATCTCATCTTCCCTTACTCTCCTGGGCTTACCTTGCTCTTCCACAGAGCCAGGGTGCTGTCTCTGCACCCCACTTCTGAGCATCTGCCCACAAACACCCTCCACTTGAAACATCCTTCCCACCTCATGTCTCCGTGCTCACACTTGCCTGTCCTGAAAGTCTTTTTGTTGCCACCTGTTCTGTACACCATTCACGCAAGTCCAAGTGCTCTGATTAATGCAGGAAATAACATTCAGTTATCTCTAAAATAGTGGTAATTGTTATTTCATCTTTATTTTGTCTTTATATGCCTTTTTTGAAAAGATCTGCTTCTTGTGAAAAAGACAAAATATTAGTAATTGTAATACATGTGTATTACCTATCATAAATTTTATTGTAAATGTTTGTGTAACTAATGAGTTGATAGGCATTATATCAAATTCATTCTGATTTTTTGGCATTTTCAGGTCAATCAAATACTTTTCTTTTTGGTTCTTATTGGGAGGGGGGCTTAAATTCTGAGGTGACTTTATATTGGTATATTTATAGATTTTAGTTATTTTGTTTTGGGTTTGATGGGAAAGGAAACAGATAAGAAAAGTAAGAGGTTGTCAAAGGGGATGATGAAATCATCTATACTAATTTCTAATTAGTATACTTTACTCATTTTAAAAGATTTAGGTGGCCTGAACTTGACACCGCTCCTTTTCAACTTTGATGATATTTACCTGACTTCTATGTATGTCAAAGACATACAGTTTTTAAGTTGATAGAGAAATCTTCCATTTTATCAAGAACAAATGCCAGTGAGTCTAAAGTAGTCTTTTATTATTACCTACTCATTGACTTTCTAAAATACTTTTAATTCTACAACAGTCCATTTTTTTCTTGTAATCAGTCAAAGAGGAATGTTTTCTAGTCCTTGGGTATATCCAGAGGGAGTTCATCTGTATTTCTTAGATGACTTGAGATGCTCATAGCCACCTACTGACACTCATTCTATAAATATTTCACAAATGAGTGATGAGCTGTGACAGCTTGACTTTTATTTGTCCAAAACATATGTTTAATTCATGAAGCTCATGAACTGGAAGAAAGAAAACACAAGACATCAAATCTAATTGGTTGGATAAATGGCTTTGTTTCCCCCTGGAGGTAAAGGATACTGAGCTATTTGAACAAAAATAGAGTGTAAAATGAATTTTCCGAAGCTGGTTGTCAGTAATCCCTTTGGTTAGTCCTTGATCCGTCTAAAGGAGTCTCGTTTGCGCCCATGTTAAAATAAGCCCACCTCTGTGCTCTTGTTAGTGACCTTATGCTTCCATGTTGAAAATTAAAGTTAGCCTCATAGAATTAACATTAGTTCTCTTTGTTTCAGAGGGTTTATTACCTCTCTTTGGAATTTTACATGGGGCGAACTTTACAGAACACCATGATCAACCTTGGTCTGCAGAATGCCTGTGACGAGGCCATTTACCAGGTACATCGTTTCAATAATCTCTCATTCTCTCCCTATAAATTCCAAGTCCACTTCAGGAAACCTGGAGCTATAACACCAAAAACTAGTGAAGAATTGCTTCTCTGGATATGGTTAATGCAACCTACTAGAAGTATAAAATACTAGTGATCTCTGTTTTAAATAAACAGAATTAAGGAAAGAGTTTTGCTTTCAGAGAATTTTATTTTTCAACCAAAATATTTAATAGTATTCCCCAACAAATTACATTTTTTAAATGAACATCAGAACAAAACTTATAAAGTATTTGAGTTCCTGCATTAGAATACCTAGCTTCACTTTAGGCTTTTTTTTTTTTTTTTTTTTTTTTTTTTTTTTTTTTTTTTTTTTTTTTTTTTTTTTTTTTTTTTTTTTTTTTTTTTTTTTTTTTTTTTTTTTTTTTTTTTTTTTTGGTATTATTATGCTGCTCTTTGTATAGCAAGGCAATATATAAAAATAATAAATGTTTAAAATTCTGTCATCATACATTCTTTATGGCTTAATGAAAAGCAAAATATATTTCCTCTTTAAATAAGGAGAGTGAAGTCTTAAACTTTAAATGCAAATTTGTTTTTATGAATGCATTTAACTTTTTTCCTGAACTGTCAGGTATTTCCATGCCAAAAACAAATAGTCCTTAACCTTTTTGATGTGGTTGAAAATGGAATGTGCATTTGCAATGGCATGTTCTAAACTAGAGACTCTTCACACTGTTCCTTTTCCTTAGCATGAGATTGTCCCCTGAAAGGAGCTAATACTTGTCACTCAGCGCTGAGCTCCTGTTTGTGGGGTAGGTTTCATTTCCTGTGCAGGAACCATTGCAGCTCCCCTCCACTTCCCTTTTCTTTGCTTCTCTTCATATCAGTTAAAAATAATGTATCTCCCTTGGCCCAGCATATAACCAGATGGCGTGAAACAACCCTGGTCTGTTTGTTTAAGGTTTATAGCCTACTTTAGACTTATAGTTTCTGGATTTAAAAATCCTGAGTGTTATCATTAGCAGTTGACTTGCACAAGGACCCCCGTAAACTTAAGTCATGGGGAGTCACAAGAGCTCCTACAACAATGAGCAGAAGCAAATCCTTTTTTTTTTTTTTTAGACTAGATCTCACTGTTTTTGCTCATGGAACCGCAGGCTCTTGTTGCCCAGGGTACCACAGACTCAAGCAATCCCCAGCTTCAGCTTTCCAGGTAGCTGGGATGACAGGCACGCGCCACCACGCCCAGCTATTTTTTTGGAACTAGGTCTCACTACGGGCCCCAGGCGGGATGCCAACCACAACCCCTAGCCCCTGCCGCTTCATAGGCTGAAGCTTACAGGCACGAGCCACCGTGTCCGGCTGCAAATCCATTTTTGAACTCTTAGAAAACTGAGTTGATAAGGCTTGCTTGAGAAAACAGTTGTCAGTATAAGGGTAGGGATCAAAATAGGTGGGTCCATGGAAACCAGCGCATTGACTTCAAATCATACATACGCTTTATACTTATGTTTTCAAATGTGTAAATTATATCTTGATTTTAAATAGTCTAATGTCACATATTGCATCACTTTCAGATAAGAATGCAGTCATTTCACAACAGACTGTCATGAGCCAAGCATGGGTAGATTATTATCTAGTTAACATAGGACAGCTCACTTAATTTATCTGGCCATCAGTTTCCTCATGCTAAGATGAGCAGTCCAAAGTGATCACCAGGCTGCAGGATTCTGCCATGAGTTCACACTGTTCCCAATGGTGTAGAGCTGAGCAAGTAGGACAGAGAGTTGGCTGGCAACCAGTTCCATCCATCCCAAGGTCATAGATGCCTCATGACCTCCCACAGCCCTTTTCTCCCCAGAGAGGAAAAGAGAACTGCAAGGCTCAGAGCAGCAGGTCAAGGGCTTAGCTTTCCCTGGCAGCTCTCTGACCTCAAGTTTCACAGACAGTGACTAACCAGCTGCTTTTGGGTTAACAGCCATTGACCCTACTGAGTAAATATATCCTGTTCATGAAAAGATGAACTTTAGTCTATCCCAGAAAGTCTGACCTCATACCTTTTAACAATTTTCAGAATCTACCAGCCCAGTTGCTATCAGCTTGGGTCTGGACTATTTCTGAGGTTTTACCTTTACAACACAGAAAAATAATTTTAAGAATTAGAAGAAGCTGACATTTATTGGGGATATATACCTAGATAATCCTTCTAACTATTTAGGTATTTCCTTCTGAAATCTGTGTTTACATAATCTCATTTAAATCACAATTCTAAGCTGTTATCCTCAAAAATTTTTAGCTTATTTGTTTGTTTGTTTTTTGGTTTTTTGGGTTTTGGTTTTTTTTTTTGTTTTTTTTTTTGAGACTAGGTCTCCCTATTTTTGCCTGTGGATCCGCAGGCTCATGTTGCCCGGAGTACCACAGACTCAAGCAATCCCCAGCCTCAGCTTCCCAGGTAGCTGGGATTACAGGCGTGTGCCACCATGCCCAGCTATTTTGGGGGGTCTAGGTCTTGCTACGTGCCCCCCAGTGGGACTCGAACCATGATCTTGGCCTACAGTCATGCGCCTCCATGCCCGGCCTAGCTTATTTGTTATCCTCATTGTTTTTTGGTTGTTGTCGTTGTTGTTGTTGTTGTTGTTGTTGTTTTGAATGTGAGAAGAGGTGTGGAGAGATTTAGTATCTATAGTAGTTTGTCCACAGTCCTAAAGCTAAGAAGGGACAGGTTCATTAATGGACATCTAGTGTCCATACTCTTCAAGCTGCTGTAGTCACCAGCATCTGCAGTGGGCATCTGCCACCAGATCAAGCACTGAGGCAGCTGCTAGGGTCCCATGTACACATCAATTGTCTAACCCCACAGTTTAGGACAGGACTGTTCTCTCTAAAATGGCTGCATTTGCATCTTCATCTGGGATTGTGTCCTTCATCCCTAGCTTGGATTGGACATAGAGGAATTAGAAGAAATTGAAGAAGATGCAGGACTTGGCAATGGTGGTCTTGGGAGGCTTGCTGGTAAGTAATATTACATATTATCTTTTCAGGCTGTTGACGCCTTCTCAGATGTTGTGCATTTAGTTAGAAAAACCAAATAGGCTTTCTACAAGGACTTCAAAATATGACCTTGCAGAGTTTGCACTGTGGTTTGATAAGTTCTAGACAAGCAGTAGAGAAAGGAACTTGAACAAAAGTTCATTGCTAAAGCCCAAATTAACCAGATCCTTCCTGTGTGCTTGAGGGTTTCCAAAGCCAATTCTTACTTCACTGCTGTTTGTTCACGGCTGCTAACTCACAAATTTATGTGGTGTGACCTAAGTTATTAGTCATTCTGTTGTTTTGTGTACCTGACAGTTTTCTTTTTGATTGACCAGTAGGCAGTGATATACCTGTTATATTATTGGTATGTTTTAGTTAATTAATATCAGTTTTGTATATCAATAAAATTTGAGTTTATTACTTTCTCCAGAAAATGATTTTCAACAAATATAGAAGAAAATATTAAAAACGCAACATTTTGTTAAGTTGAAAATGCATCTCTATGATCTGACAATTCTGTTTCCTGGTATAGTTGCTAAAGAAACACTCAAACTTGTGCACAGCTATGTGGGAGGAAAATTGCAATACTGTTTAAAAGACAAAATATTAGAATTAGCCTAATGTCTGGTGATAGGTAAATAGATAGTTGGACATCCATTTTACAGAATAATATGCAGTAATCAAAAAGGAATAAGATTGATGTACAAATAGACCTCCAAGATAGGGGTGGGGTATTTCCAAGGGGAGACAGGTATGTTGCATTAAAAACCACACAGTGTGACCCTGTTGATTTATGTTTTTTAAATGCTGCTTTTCTGTAAGTATGCATATGTATAAATGTATAAATCAATAGCAAAATGTCTCTATGATCCCTAAAGAGGAATGAGGCCAAGGGGGATGCTGGCCCTATCTGTAACAAGCTATTTTCTCCAGGAAGGATGTATTATTTATTACTTGTGAAATTTAAATTTAATATTAAAAATATACTACCCCATATGTTGTGTCAGATTGTACTATATGACAACTAAATAGTAATTTCCTCTCTTTCAGAAATGGTTCTAAAATCTGTCAATCTTGCACATACATTCAGGTTACTAGAAACCCATTTCATATTTATCTGATCTCTACTACGTGAGTTGTAGCTATCATGTTTTTTAGGGAAAGGCTAAAATTTTTGACTAACCTTGATGACACTGCCTTTTCCTTGTGTCTGATTAATTTAGCCTGCTTCTTGGATTCCATGGCAACCTTGGGACTTGCTGCCTATGGATACGGCATCCGCTATGAATATGGAATCTTCAATCAGAAGATCCGAGATGGATGGCAGGTACGTGTGGGCTGTTTTTTAAATTCAGGTCATTTAAGTACTCCTTCATCATCCTCTCCATGATCTGCAGTTTGTGGGCATTTAGCATAGAGCTTTGCTAACCTTACTCCCTCCCCCCCAGGAGTGTTAATGAAGACTATCTTTCTCCACCATAGCACTTGATGCACGAGGGTACTTGGAAAATACTTGTCACCCACCACCTACAACATGCAGTATTCTTTTTCTATAGCCTGCCAAATGGAGAAGTGCATCTTTTGATTCATGACCTCACCCTGTAATCCATAATGTAGAAAACATGTTGACAGTTTGTAGGTGAGAAAATTATGACTCCTAAGAAGTGGTTACATCAGAGCACACTGCCAGTAAATATGATTCTGTATCCTTAGCTTTCCAGATCCACATTCTGCATGCTTTTCTACAGTCAGTGTTGTCCTCCATCAGACTATCTTAAAAGACACATAAGCTAAGTGTTCTACTTTTTTTCAGATGAAAGCAGGCAGTCTTGTTAACTGTTATGTATCAAATAAATCTGGTGTGTCTTTAGTGTGTTAAATTGCAGTACTCCATAAAAATGTGTGCAAATAACAATCCACACATGGCTCTTATTTTATTTTTATGTAACCAAACCAGATTCTTAGGTATTTGTTTCTTTTATCTTCAGGATCCCTTTGAGTTACAGTCAGTCTGAATATGGAGTTTTCCCTAATGCTAAGAGTAATTTAGGCTTTCTCTCTGCCTATCCTAAGAGTAATTTAGGCTTTCTCTCTGCCTATCCTTATCTCAGACACATACACCATTGACAAAGTGATTCTAGATTAGGTTTCCAGAAGGCCTGAGCTCTCTGAGCTGCTCCCACACTTGCACACATACACCATTGACAAAGTGATTCTAGATTAGGTTTCCAGAAGGCCTGAGCTCTCTGAGCTGCTCCCACACTTGATTTAGGAACATACTTTGGCAAGAGATGATGCCAGAGGAGAAAAAGGTTGGAAATAAGCTCTGGCCACTGCCATCCTTTCCTCTTTCAGTATTTAGATATTCTCTGGCCAAGAAGGAAAGAAATTAAGGGTTTTGATGAGAGGCTGCATCAAAGAAAGTATCTCAAGGACAGTATGGGACTATGTTGAGCGGTAAATTACCTGTAATCCCAGAGATAATTACTGTTGAATTACTGTTGAAGCTTTGGTGTATTTTGTTCTAGCATTTTTTTCTTTCTAAGTTCTTTGAGTGGCTGAAGTACTAGTATTCACGTGATTCTATACTTCCTCTTCCAAAGTCGTAATACTAATCAAAACATACTATTAGGGGCAACATCAATATTTTGTTATCTAATATCACAATTTATACTATATATTATGTACCATAGACTTATATGATATGTGAATATATTGAGAGGTAAATATTGAATATTGTTAAGGATTTTGCTGTGTATCTTCATCCACTCCTAAATAAATAAAAACTAGGAGGTAACATTAGGTAGGAAAAATGTCTGGGGCATTTTTATGTTGAAAAAAATTTAAGCCTCACTGTAATGTGAGATCAAATTTCAACTCATTATTTTTATGAGGCAGGTATGTTGCCTCACTTAAATTACCTTAGCCTTGGTTTTCACATTTTTCTCATTTTTAAAATGGAGATACAAACTTCATGGAATTATTATGGGAATCTTTTAGATACCTGGCATACAAATAAGCAATCGGGAATGTCTTAATTTTGCCCAAAAAAGGAAACATCAATTTGGTATACAATGTGATGCATAATTTGTATGCAATTTATATAAAGTATCAATTATAAGTACATGGTACATAACATGTAAGTATAAACTGTGATATTATATAATAAAATATTGATATTTACCCTAATAGTATGTTTTGGTTAATATTACTTACGACTTTGGAAGAGGAGGTATAGAATCACATGAATAATAGTACCTCAGCTACTCAAAGAAGTTAGAAAGAAAAAAAATGCTAGAATAAAATATACCAAAGTTTCAACAGTAATTCAACAGTAATTATCTCTGGGAGAAAGGATTAGAGGTTAATTTTCACTATCTCTATCTTCTGTACATCTCCTATTCTATAAGAAATTGTATTTTTACAATCATAAAAAAATTATAAATAACAAAATAAATGATTCTCTTCCCCAGTGAAGTATCTTAGAGTTTTATGTAATCCAGATAAACTTATTGTAACATTCCCTAAGTGAACAAGATCTTGGTACAACCTGACCTAAGAGTACATGGTCTTCATGCTCAGTCTTTGAAAGTGTTCTGTGTACCACTCATTGTATTTCAGAATGTCTAATTCATTTCTTATCTTTCACCTACTTTCTATGAAAGATGGAAAAAAATTAGCAATCTTGAATTTTCAAGTGTATTTCCCCCAAAATTTTATGAAAAGAAACATTTCATTAATCACAACTGCTAACTTTGCTACTTTTAAGTCACCTTTTATTCCAGGAAACTATCCCTTTTTCTCCTGTCAGAATAGGGAAGCATCTATTTCCAGGTTCTTATAAGAAAAAGAGAGACCAAATGACCTTTGCTACTTTCCAAAGCCTAGCTCAACAGGCATCATTTCTTTCCTCATAATTTGAAATTGAATCAGAAGGATACACTATTTTATTTGCCACATCCATTGTTTACTGGATATTTTAAAGGGCAAGCATAACATATAGCACACTATAAAAAAGAGACTACTTCCTTAAGAAACAAAAGCATCTTCTAGAAAAGTGGCCTGCCCCTTGGAGCATGCCCTGTCCCTATCCACATGCATACCATTGCTTTTACAGTGGCAGATATGGAGAAGGTGATGAAAAGACTCCAAGCTGGAAAGATTTTCAAAGGTCAAGGGGGCTCTTACTTTAGAGTCTTGCTGCAAGGAAGATTTATAGCAATAAAGTATTCATTATGATCTCTCCCCAAGAGAGATTGCATTGTATTGTTAAAATTCTTGTCTTGCCTGGAACTCTAATAGGAGTGGGTGAAATGTTATCGGTAATAGTCCCCTAAAAAAAAAATAATAACTGACTTCTGGGAGAATGAGGGGAAAAGGTGATTGCAGTAACCTCGCATTAAAGTTTGGGTCACGCACCAAAGTTCTAAGTAGCAAACTGCTCACAGTAGGCATATCAGCACTGAATCAGCCAGTGTTCACGGGAACCCTTCTCTCCTCAGGGCCAATGGCCAGCCTGCTGTATCTAGTCATTACAGCTCACATCACCCTGATTACCATCAATAAATCCTTAGTATTTCCTGAAAAAAAATTTCAGTGATTTGGACTGTAAAATGCTGCCCACTACTGTGTTTGCTCTCTGGTTCTTCATGTCCTATGATTCCCACCAGTAAGGGGAAAAACGTTTCTTAGAATTTTGTCATGGACAGAGCTCCTGAGCTGACCTCTGCTTCTCTGCTGGCTGGAATACAGGTCCCATTGAGTAATTCCTCTAGGGAGATGCCAGTTCAGGCTGCAACCCCATCCACATTGGCACATGGCTCCTCACGCACAGACTCCATGTTTGCTTTGTCTCAGCTGTTTCATCCAAAATGTTCAGAGCCGGGCACAGTGGCGCGTGCCTGTAAGCAACAGCCTATGGAGTTGCAGCTGGGACTAGGGATCATGGTTAGAGACCTGCCCAGGGCAACATAGCAAGACTTAGTCCCCAAAATATAGCTGGGCATGGTGGCATGTGCCTGTAATCCCAGCTACCTTGGAAGTTGAGGCTGGGGATTGCTTGAATCCGTGGTACCACAGGCAACATGAGCATGCAGCTCCACGGGCAAAAATAGGGAGACCTAATCTCAAAAAAAAAAAAAAAGTTCAGACCAAACAGCCCACTTGGATGTCAATGAAAGCTCTTCTCCCATATTGCCTCCACCCCATTTTCATAAGACTCAGGTTGTTAGTATATTCTGGAACCTCTGGCTACATGGAAATCTGCATCCAATTTATCAATTTGTTGAAGAGAACAGGGTTGGGAGGAGGTTTATCACCAACCCACAACTTCTGTGAATTTAGTGGAGGTGCTAAGGGACAGTTCTCTTTTTCCACAGGTCTGCTCAGCACAACATGTGGTTGTAAAATATCTGTTTTTCGATGTACCTTAATATCAAGCCTCATAAAATTGTAGGAAGTAACTTATTTCTTACCAAATCAGAAAGCCAGTCAGAGTAAAGAACAGCAAGTTAAGATTTCTACTCCCCTACAGATCTTGTGAAATTAAAATCAGCCAATCATTTGGCAGGGAAAAAGTTAGACCAACATTTGATGACATTTAGGGTGATCCTCTGCCTGGTCCCTTAAAAGTGTAAGTGCAACCTCTGACCTCCACATGGATGTGGGAGGATAGTTAGCAGGGATCCAGGGCTTCTCCTCCATTCTGCAAGCATTTTAAGCTTCTTGAGGTTAGAATAGTCAGCTTCTGCTCAGCAGGAGAAATTGACAAAGGAGTTGTCAACACTCCTTTGTTCCTGATTTGTTAGATGAAAACTCTTTCTGCCTCATCGACCTCCACTTTCATGGCATTTATCCAGGTGTGTTTTACAACAGTTCTGAGTACTGAAATGAGGCAGATAGACGGTCTGGTTCTTTCCTGTTACAGGAAGAGGTGTCCACACTGACCAGTATTTTAAAACCCCGAAGTTATCCTTGCTTAAGGGCAACATGAGTGTTTTGTAAGTCAGGATATTTCAATTCCTTATTATCTTTTGATATTCTCATTTACTTGTCAGTTGTTAACATTAACTAGTGTCTTAACTAGTGTCATTAACTAGTGCTTGTAACCTAGCTAGCTTCCTCTCAACTGATAGAATTCAGCCCTTTCCTTATTAAATTTTATTCTATTTATTATTGCCTTCTTTCTAACGGGAGTGGCAGAAATCTAGTGGTAAACTAATGTTTTCTTAATTTTAAAAAAATCTGAAATTGCTTTGTATCCATAGATAACTCTATTGCTCCCAGCTATACCACATAGCCCCCCTGAGGATTTATTAAAATGCAGAATTTCCAACCCCTCCTCAGTCAGATTAAGGACCTGCATTTTAGCAAGAGCTGATGGGCTCCAATCTTGCGCCAACCTTTTCTAGGCTTTTTTCTTACATCTGACATATCCTCCTGCCCCCTGCAGCTTTCTAGCTCCCAAATCTTTTACCTAAAGATGTTTCTGTGAATTATTCTTTTATTTATCATTATCTTAAGTGGCTTTTTGACTTTCTTGATATGAGGTCATGACCAATCCTTGAATAAACTGATGTGTATTTGCTTGACTGGCTGTTGACATAATTTTTTGTCTAATATCTCGAAAGCTAGCATCTGTGTTTCTCTGTCTCCACGCTCAGCCTGGGGTGGATACTGAACTCAAGTTTAGGTGATAGAGAGGCATCCAACATAGTGTCATAATTCATTAGGAATCTCTCAAACAAAAGCTAGGATTTCTAAGAGGGGAGAGTGAAGAATCAAATAGAAAAGACAACCATATTCTGACCTCATTAACAAAGATATGGTGTATAAGAAACCTAACTCATCTCTTCTTGTCAGAAACAATTCCCCTTTTAAATATCTACATAACATTTAAACTTTTGACAAAATTTAAAAAAATATATCCTCCAGTGTTGGTTTTCTGTTTGTTTGCCTCTTGCTTTGACATTTTTGATGGCCTGTATATTGTAAAACAAAAGTCATTTGATGTTCAGAGTACCATAAATACAAATTGTGACTTGAAAAATTTCATAAAAAATATTTTTGTTATAAATTAATATAAATGCATGGGAAATATTGAAATTGTCAGGAAAATTAATTTCTTACCTCTCACCTATTATTTTCAAAACGAATCATAATTGTTTATTATCACATAAAAATTGCATGAGGATTAAATTAAACAAAGATGACAAAATGTGATAGTATTTGGTACCTATAAGGAAGCAAACTTTATTTAGGAGCTTTCTATAAGTAGTAATTCTTAACCAATTTTGTTCATTTTAGGCACAAGAACTTTGCCTAAAACCATTATGAAGGATCTATCAGGCCTATCTCCCACTGTCAATATCCCTGATATTGAAAAAGAGGAGCGCCTCTTTTTAGTTCAGGCTAGACAGTTGGAATCACAGATATTAAGACACCAACTGGAGAACATGAAGACCTGTCAAATCTTGACTATCCCATTTGCTATTGGTGTGAAAACCTTGAGCAAGTTACAATTTCTTTATCTTAAAAAAGAAGGAAATCATCATTCCTTCCTTTGGGCTGCTCAGATAACAAAATGCAGTAACACCTTTAAAACAGAGTCATATTGGCAAGTATTGCTGATTTCGGTTGTAAGACAATAAGAAAGGTGAATTGAGATTGACAGAAATATTACGATTTCTTGCCAGGTTGAAGAAGCTGATGATTGGCTCAGACACGGGAACCCCTGGGAGAAGGCACGCCCCGAGTTCATGCTGCCTGTGCACTTCTATGGACGAGTAGAGCACACTGAGGCCGGGGCCAAGTGGATTGACACTCAGGTATCAGCGTCCTGAGCATTCTGGGTAGTACAGCACAGTGACTGTTGCCTGACACGTATATGATAACGAGTATAATGTGTTGTGCATTGAATAACAGAACATATTTTTATCAGTAAATCTTAATGCAACACACTGATTTTGGAGAGAAGGGACTTTCCCAAGGTGGAATGACTTCACAGTAAACCCAGCTCCTTCTCTGTCAATTCTGCTCCTCTGAGAGCAGACACCAGACAGAATTGGAAGTGTGAGTAAGGCTTTGGGGAAATACCTGTGAACAATGAAGGGAACAGGGAGGCTTCTGTGCAGGCGTGACACTTTGAAGAAGCAGAAAGGAGGGGCCTCAGGATGAGCCTCCAATTGAGTGCTGGGCTGAGCCAGCAGTCAGGCTGATGGGGCCCAAGATTAAGATGGCTCAGGAGGGGGCCGGGCATGGGCCTGTAAGCTTCAGCCTATGAAGCGGCCAGGGCTAGGGATCACGGTTCGAGTCCCGCCTGGGGCCCGTAGTGAGACCTAGTTCCAAAAAAATAGCTGGGCATTGTGGCGCGCGCCTGTAATCCCAGCTACCTGGGAAGCTGAGGCTGGGGATTGCTTGAGTCTCTGGTACCCCAGGCAACGAGAGCCTGCGATTTCACGGGCAAAAATAGCGAGACCTAGTCTCCAAAAAAAAAAGATGGCTCAGGAGGGAATCCTGGCACTCCCGCTCCCACCACAGTGGGGTGTCCTAGAGAAATTACAGCTGGGTGTGAGCTCCGAGGTGGTAACTTCCAAAAGGGATGTTCAAATCATGCTCTTCCAGGTGCCTCAGGTTCACTTCAGGAATCAGAAAGATAGATTGTTTGTGAAGCCAGGCTCAGTCCCACTCTGTAAATGACTTTTCTTGATCGATCATCACTTGCTTTAAAAATATTGAGAGATCTCTATTTCCTAGTGAAAGCTAACCAAACATGGATGATTTATTACCTCAAAGTCATGGTGTTCATGGAAGCATGACTGAATATATGTGATTGACTGATATAGGCTATAATGCTCCCTTCATAATTTCACAGACCAAATTAAAGAGATTTTTGTTTACATTTCAGCTCTCCCACTGACTATGACCTTGGACAAGTCAATTCTCTTTCCTTCTTATTCTACCTCATGTCCAAAATGACTGGGCTACACAAAATTATCTCTAGCATCTTCCAGTTCAGTTACTCTATCATTCCCCTTCATTAGGATCTCTACCCCTTGTTACATGGTGGAGAATAAAAGAGTCATTTCTTGCTCAGATTTTAAGTTCACTTGAAACAAAGTTCCTCTTTCTGTTCTTCTCTATTTCAATGACAGTTGCAAAGATCGACTTTCCAAAGCTCTCTTCTCAGATATGAAAGCTGAATTGTCAGATCACTAAAATAACTTTTTCATGCAACTTTGAAAACTCAAGCATAGTATTTTAAACATATGTAAATTCTAGCTTCACAAATTTCCTGTGACATTGATTTTTTTTTTACCATATTTGAAGTGAGATCATTGAATACGCTCCACAAAGCATCAAATCCTGATTATTCTGTTTTATTGGGTACAGAATCACATTTGTGGCTTTGTACATTGTGCTTGACTATTCTGAAAACCTGACCTTATCTGAAACAGGAAAGATCTACAGGAGAAACAGGGCAAGGGACACAAAAGGAAGGCCAAGGGGAAATGTTGGAGAGAACCATCATTCTAGATGGTTCCTGCTATCCAGATGACACCAGAGGAGAGAAGATCCACACTGCCCCTAATATCTCCTTCAGTCCTGGGACCATGTAGTGGGTATAGGCTCACACACATTGAGTTAGCAGTTGAAACAGGAACAGAATTGCAGCTCTGTCTGTTCTGTTCCATCTGTGTATCACACATGGGAACCAGTAGGCAGCTGCTTCATTTAATCCCACAGGTGGTCCTGGCTCTGCCATATGACACCCCAGTGCCAGGGTACATGAACAACACTGTCAACACCATGCGCCTCTGGTCAGCCCGGGCACCCAATGACTTCAACCTCCGAGACTGTGAGTACCAAATGGGCTCCTGTTTCTTTGTGTGCGTGGTTAGACTTTTCGGCCCCTGATTAGAAACAAATTAAGCTTGAAAGAAAAGCCTTGAGTTTCTGATCTGAATGCTTTGGAGATTAAGCAGTGATTGTATGCAGTAAGAGTGGAGGACATATTTAAAGCATTCCCTCAGTCCAGCCCTCATAGGTTCCCATGGAAATCCTGGTATAGAGGTTTGCTGAAATACTTTTGGGTTTTCAGGAATTTTAGGGGAGCCACATGGCAGATAGCATGCAGCAGGTGAGAGCCAGGTTTTCCAGGAATGATGGCTGGCTTGTCTCTTTATTCCTTGTCCTGTCATTCCTCTCAGTTAACGTTGGAGACTACATTCAGGCTGTGCTGGACCGAAATCTGGCCGAGAACATCTCCCGGGTCCTCTATCCCAATGATAATGTGAGTACTCAAGCTTGCTTTCTCGATGAAAACAAGAGTTTATTTCAGCAGTTCCTATTCAGTAGCTCTATAAAGAAGATATGTATATTGATGCTTTTCCTTATTGGGAAATCATCTGTATTTCTTTGTGAATCTAGATTTCCCCTCCTGCCCAGATAAAGAAAACAAATTTGTACAGTTCATGAGATCATAGTTGGTATTTTGTGCACCACTAGTTGGGTGCTTCTGTACCTACATTTCAAAATAAAACCTGTACATAAAAGATGGGACAAATCACTGGGAAAACACTCCTTCATGTGCAAACAGAATTCCATCCAGCATCAGACCTGAACTTTCCTGCCTGGCCTCTTCCCTTCAGTGAGAGAGTTCTTCCTCAGCTCCTGTAGCCAGGAGAGGTCATGGACCTTGGAGCAGCTCTAAGAACAAACACTTGTCTCCTCTCTCATTGTAATTAATCTCATTACACTTTTCTCACAGATGATTATTCTTAATTGTACACTAAAATAATTAAAGAACACTTGGAACTGGATCTCGGATCACTATTTTGGATTTGAGTTTAAATATACTAAGCTCTGATTTCTCTATAATTACAATAACTTTCTGGAATACATGATAAGTGTTTTTTTAAATATAATCTCAGAAGCAACCAGATTAATATGCTGCTCTGTGAAGTTAGCACCAAACAAGGTTCCTGGGAACCTTGACATAAATGGCCCTAAGACCGTATGTTCACTTGGTGTTAAACCCTGGTTTCTAAGAATTAAGTGGATTTGCTGCAACATTTTTAGGAACTTAGTGGTACATATTATATTTCCTTTGAGAGAAACATTTGATTTCAGTACATTTCAGAGAAATGTGTAACTCAAAAGCAAAGGGTTTTTCTACTTCACAGTTAATTAAGGTAAGAATCCTCCCATGTCTGGGGCCACACTGCCTAGTCAAACCCAGACCTGCTGAATTGTCTAACTGGAAGGGATTGACATTAGTCTCCCTATCTTCAGTTAGGACCAAATCTACCTTTACTTGGAAATAATCATTCGCAACAGTTGATAACATATACTGAGTTAGCATGAAATACAGACTAAATTTATTGGGTAAAAGGTAGCTCTCAGGATGATGCTTTTTCCCCCCATCTCTTTTATTTTAGTATTTTTGGATTTCATACAGTGTATGTTTGTTGATCCCCTTGGAAATGCCACCTGACCCATTCCCCCACTCCCGGTCACTCCACCTCCTTTCTTATTGCTGTTTGTCCATGTTTGGCCCATTGGTCTCTTTCTTTTCTGGAACAATGTCCTTTTCCTAGGTGAGGATCTGCTTTCTTGGGACATGGTAGACTGTGCTACTTAGATTTCCAGTCCTAATTTTAAGTCCAGTAGCCAAT
The DNA here is from genome assembly GCA_004024945.1 of Uropsilus gracilis. Taxonomy (NCBI): domain Eukaryota; kingdom Metazoa; phylum Chordata; class Mammalia; order Eulipotyphla; family Talpidae; genus Uropsilus; species Uropsilus gracilis. The sequence goes on from PVHY01005333.1 coordinate 66,626, forward strand.
CCGAGCTCATTTGACATGAATCAGTGTCTCCTCCTTGCTGGCTGTCCCCTCTATTTTGTTTTCTGTCCCATTTTGCTGCTTCTTTGACTTGTGGTTCAGGTCTTTGGCTTAGGGAGCCAGACTCCCAACCTTTGTCTGTAGAGAGGTTCCTCCATGGGGACAGCCATCACCAGATAGTTGGTCGGAGGTCACACTTGTTTTTAAGCACAAGTTAAGAAATCATTTTTGCACAGTAGTGGCAAGACTGAGGAGATTTCATACCTCCTCAACGTGGTCATCGCCCCTGGGCCAGATGTCAGCCTCTCCTTCAAGAACCTTGTCCCTGTCTTCAAGCTGTAACTAAGCTCTTCCCATTCCTTCTATTGGGTTTTGCAGTTATAAAAAAAAAAAAAAATTGTTTTAAATTCCAAATAATTTCTTTCTCTAGATATTTTCTTAAAGCAACTTACTCTTATTTCTTGAATATGGTATCTTAGTCAGTCTGAGGGTATTGATGGTATTCTTGTAATAGTCTTATCTCTGATCTCTGCTTCTTCTAAGTTGACTTTTGTTTATTATTTTAACTTCTGTCTTTCTTTTATAGGGCTTTTTCAGGAGAGAAGTCCCCATGAGCTTTAGGGTACATCCCACGTACACTGGGATGGGGTTTGTCTATGTGGACTTCACTATATTGTAATCTAGGGAAGTGACTCCCTGATGGAGATCCCCATGTCAGTAGTTCTAAGTCCTCTCTCTTGGGTTGGTTACATTCCCTATGGGAGACTCTGTAGCTTCCTTCCTGGTGAAATTAACATAGACTGCCTGTTTTGGTATTTTACCTGCCTTCTTATTCCAGATGTCCACTGGGCTTTCACCTTCTAGACCCCTAAGCATGTGACACAGCCTAGCTTCGGCCATGCTTGACAATGCGAACCTATCTCACCTGGTCTCTCTGGCTTGAAGTTTTTTGAAGGGAAGGAGCTAAGACTGAAGCAGGAGTACTTTGTGGTAGCTGCTACCTTGCAAGATGTCATCCGACGTTTCAAAGCTGCCAAGACTGGCTCCAGCGACAGTGATGGGATTTCATTCGATGCTTTTCCAGATCAGGCAAGTACTCAGTCTGTGAACACTGATAGGGACACCAGGGGAGATCATACCTCCTGTCATATGTACCCCTCTGTCTCAGTGCTAGGAGAGCTGAGTGTTGATGGTGGAGCCTTTCATAGAAGCTGGGCAGTTTGTTTGGTGATTGGCCAGGCCTGTCTGAGGACAGGACGAACCATTCGCCACCTCCACGTAGGTGTCTTCTCCCCATACAGGTTGCCATCCAGCTGAATGACACTCACCCTGCACTCGCCATCCCTGAGCTGATGAGGATATTTGTGGATATTGAAAAATTGCCCTGGTCCAAGGTCTGAATAGTTTGATTTTTCCTTTAATTAACTAGAATATCTGTGGCTGAGCAATGTTGCCAAAATCTCTTTTTATAATTTTGGAAACAAGTTCCTGTTGCTAACTTCCAATAGTTAAAAGTAAATTTTACCTTGGGGCTGACATTTCAGTAAGCCAGAACCAGATAGATTCAGATTAAAACTAATAGAAGCATACCCAGGTGCTGTATCTTTCTCTTTACAGTACATCTAAGAAATAAACACAGTTCTAATGAGACCCAGCTCACTCACAATATGAAGGCTTATCTGTGCCTGCCATTTTTGTGTGTAAAGAATTTCCAGGTTTATCTGTCTAACCTTAGAATACAGCTAATTGAGAGTGTGCCTTTTTTTTTAAATCAGTATTTTAAACATTCTTCGTACCTTCTGAGAACTTTCAGATTTTTTGCCTCAAATTTTGTTCATTTAACTAGTGAAAGATATTAGGACAGTGGAAAGGATTTATCTGCATGCTGTCTTAAAATTTTTCAAACAATTTTACAAAGAGCTGCTTTTTTATTTTCCAAACCTATATTCCACACTCTCTGGGTCATTCAAGAACTTAGTGGAATCAAGTAAGTCTAACTAAATGCACACATAGAATTGTCCTGTTGCAGACAGGAAACTGAGGAAATGTTTTGGCTCTGTGTGATGGGGCACAGACTTTCTTGTAGAAGGAAACAACTAACCTCTCCCTTTCCCACAGGCCTGGGAGATCACCCAGAAGACCTTTGCCTACACCAACCACACTGTGCTCCCAGAAGCCCTGGAGCGTTGGCCAGTAGAGCTGGTGGAGAAATTACTTCCACGACATTTGCAAATCATTTATGAGATAAATCAGAAGCATTTAGATGTGAGTCATTCTGAGAGATTCATATGCTTTTTGACAACTAGGTCTTGCGATAGTAAGGGTGGCTATGGTGTTCCCTTTCCCCAAACTTGAGGACTAAACATCTCTCCTTCATGAATATATCAAAAGTAATCAAGTCTGGGTGGGGCTATCTTAACGACATCCCCTTGAAAATACTAAAATGGAGGCCTGGCATATCTCTAGGTGAACCTACCCCTCACTATGGAATGAAAGTTTACCTTCACTCCATCAAAAATTTGGCTTGTGAAGGACATTATTCCAACCTTGCTTTAAACCTGAATGACCAGTAGGGTCTGTCTCTTCCTGTGGCTAGAGAATCGCAGCCTTGTTTCCTAATGATGTGGACCGTCTGAGAAGGATGTCTCTGATCGAAGAGGAGGGCGGCAAGAGGATCAACATGGCACATCTCTGCATTGTGGGCTCCCATGCTGTGAATGGCGTGGCTAAAATCCACTCTGACATCGTGAAGACCCAAGTGTGAGCATTATCTCTGTGGTTCCTTTAATGAAGCAATGCTAGAAAACACAGAGTTGCATTTGGGGACAAGGAAATGTTCTGTCAAAATATTTAATGGTACTTTCTTTTATACAATGAACCCTATCTTATCAGAGAAAAGGCATTCTCTGCCCCATCTAATTCTAGACTCCCTAACAACAACAAAAAAAAAACCTATTCTGCTCTAAAGTCTGGCATGTATGTCAGTGCCAGGAAGTCATATGGAGTTGATTAGATTTGGAATTTTTCTTATAATTATTTTGAATTGCAAATGAATTCCTATTTAGAATGACAGCCTCTCTCTCCACCTTTATTTAATCTTTCTAAGCCCACACTTGGCTTCTTGAATATAACTCTGAACAGTATCCAGCATGCAGGAACCTGCCTTTTCAACCAAATTCAGTAATGGGTCTCTTCCATCTCCAGATTCAAGGACTTCAGTAAGCTAGAACCAGACAAGTTTCAGAATAAAACCAATGGGATCACTCCAAGGCGCTGGCTCTTACTCTGCAACCCTGGGCTTGCAGAGTTAATAGCAGAGGTGAGTGGGAAGTGCGGAGAGGAAAGGAGACCTGATTGGAATTCGAGAGGCTTCTGCAGCTTTTGAAGACCCTTGTACTTTGCAAATAAGTCTGCAGCTGGGATGGCTTCATCAGCGATGATGTGTAGCCCACAGGGTTCACTGTTTCTTTTACTTCTCCACTGTTGCTATACCAAATTCTTAATTTTTGAACAAAGGACCTTTCATGTTACAAAGTGGGTCCTGGCTAACGATTTATGTGACACACCAGCGTTGTTACTGTTGTCAAAGAAGATAATATCTATCATATAAAAAACTAGCACTCCCTTGAGATTACAAAGTTGTGAAATTTATATATAAATAAAGAAAAAGGAAAAAAAATTTAAAAAATAAAAAATAAAAAACTAGCACAACCAGAGGTCTTTGTCTACCGGTGGATTTCCTGTTTTTAACACTTACTACTGCTGAATCATATTTAAAATACCAGGGGAGGGTCCTTCTCCATTTCTAATCTCCTATATGAGAGAAACCATTTTGTGCCTGGGCAGTGGAGGAGCCCTTCTGTGGTAGGGAAGAGCAGGCTCTTGGAACTGCTTATTTGCATTTGCCATCACTAAATTAAAGTCCCCTTTTTTTTTATCCTGAAAGAAAATTGGAGAAGATTACGTGAAGGACTTGAGCCAGCTGACAAAGCTACATAGCTTCATGGGTGATGACGTCTTCCTCCGGGAAATTTCCAATGTGAAGCAGGTGAGGCTTCTTTCCCTTGGCACTTGCTTTGAGGTTTTGTGCTTCTGTTTTTAAAAATAGACCACCAAGTCTTCTAAGTCAAAAGGACTCTAGCACCATGTTCTGTCTCAACAGGAGAACAAGCTGAAGTTTTCTCAGTTCCTGGAGAAAGAGTACAAAGTGAAGATCAACCCTTCCTCCATGTTTGACGTGCATGTGAAGAGGATACATGAGTACAAGCGGCAGCTCTTGAACTGCTTGCATGTGATCACGATGTACAACCGTAAGTGGGCCCCTCTGGCAGTGACAAGGCTCCCGGGAATGGGGGGAGCAGCATATAGGTCCATATAGGTCTTGCCAGCTCAGGCAACAGCCATCCTCTCTGTTCCATTCACTTCTTTGTCTTTTTCAGGCATTAAGAAAGACCCTAAGAAGTTATTTGTGCCCAGAACAGTTATAATTGGTGGCAAAGTAAGTTGATTCCATTCGGTGGGGAACTTAAGGAATCTAATTTCTTGCCTTTGTCCTCTTCATCATGGGTACATTTGGACAGTGTCTGGACATTCTTCCCCAAGGCTGCCCCAGGATATCACATGGCCAAAATGATCATAAAACTGATCACCTCGGTGGCAGATGTGGTGAACAATGACCCCATGGTTGGAAGCAAGTTGAAGGTCATCTTCTTGGAGAACTACAGAGTGTCTCTTGCTGAAAAAGGTAGTGTCTTCATCACAAACCATTCAAGCCCAGGGCAAATTCTAGGGAAAGATTACTTGGTATGGAAAAATGGGTGGCCGATCTTTGGGAACCTGTAACAGTATAGAAGATGTCACCCTTGAGCAGAATAAAAGCCTAAGCCATGAGCTTTTAAGGTCAGTGACAATAAGGTCGCTGTCTTAGATCAGCACCGGAAGACTATATTTACAAGTATGATTTCCTCCTAACTAGTAAGAACTGTTGCCAGAGGATATAGCCCTGAGGTTTTGATAAAGTGAAGACTATGTTCTATAAAAGAAAGGTCTTTCCATTCTCAATCTTAGTCGTGCAATAGAATATCAATTTCCCAGCCTCAAGCTATTCCTCTGGTCACATCATGGAAAGAAACTGTCATTTGTTCATGTAGCCACAAGGTATGAGCACAGACATCAAGCTACCAAAACATGAGGCTTAGATGTGCTTCAGATGGACACTTGGGATCAAAAGCTGAGTCCTCATTGGGGGACAACTGGCAGGAATCACATCCCTTTCTCTACATTGTGCTGTTCACATTTTGGCATCGCATGCTCATAATAAAGCACAATCCACATACAAATTCTAACTGTATATTCACTCATTTCCTCTCTCTGTTTTTGGTTCCTCCAATGTTAATGTTACTATTTAAAAATTGTCTGCATAAAAAGAAAGTCAGGTTTCTATGGATGCAAATGAAAATATGTCTAATTCACTAATAAGCCCTCAAAGTAAAGCACAGAATTGATCCTCACCTTTGTAGGGAAAAGGGGGGGTGTACAAGGAGGACAAAGTCAGGCAGCACTAATTTGTGGTAAATCAGGCCAGAGGCTTGGTATCTAGCTGCAGGCACATCTGAATTGCAGGTTGCTTATTTTCCTCAGTGAAAGTGGAAGGAAGGAAGTATGAAGTGGAATGAATATAGGCCATACAATTTCCTTAGGTTGCAAAAAGATGTCAGGAGAAACTCTATATTGCAAGGTTCAATAATGAAATTTCAAAGTACCTTATAAAGTTATAAAGTAGAAGAAATGAAAATAAAACCATAGCAGTTCTTGTCATGAAGAGAAATGTAGTGTCAGGCTTTACAGCAAAAAGTCAGTGGATGTCCTCTAAGGTTTGTAGGAAATGTAGTGCAAGCATCTAGTTCTTTAGCATTGTATCTATGACCTCCAACATAAAACATCAAAAATAGACAAAGCAGTTACCTTAATCAAGAAGGGCTCTGTCCTTCTACCATTTGAATATTTATCTTGAGATCCTCATAGCACTTTAGTGATCAAAACAAACCAACTAGTTAAATACGATACAAAGTGTGTAAATCTAGTGTGTGGTCTAGAGACAGAATCACTGTTTACCATGCCTTTCAGTCATTCCAGCCACAGATCTGTCGGAGCAGATTTCCACTGCAGGCACTGAAGCCTCAGGGACAGGCAATATGAAGTTCATGCTGAATGGTGCTCTGACCATTGGGACCATGGATGGAGCCAACGTGGAAATGGCTGAAGAAGCTGGGGAAGAAAATCTGTTCATCTTTGGCATGAGAGTAGATGATGTGGCTGCTCTGGACAAGAAAGGGTAAGAAAGCCATCCTTTCATTGAGTAGGGGGTAAGCCTAGAGGGCTTCCTGCCCACCCAGAGGAGATTGGGCCATATGAAATGTGGCCACAGAACCCCTCCCATGAGGCTCTCAGGCCACAGAATAGTCTTAATAAACCCAGTGAATGAAAGTCCACTGTGGCTTGGACACATATCAGACAATATAAACTATAATCACAGTGCGGGGGGGGGGGTCCTTCCATTGCAGAACTGGCCTTACTGAGCTAGTTGCTTCATCTTTTACTTTGGTCAAAAGATGAACCACTTTGTAGATGAAATTTGGCCTATAATTTGAACTATCTAGTGTTCCTTTATGATCACAAAGAAATGGGCTCACTTGTGGGAGAGGGTTGATAGGTGAGGATGTACAGAGACACCAAGGAGTACTTGTTTTGTTCACTGAATATCTCAACTAGTTTATTTATCTGAATTTGAAGAAGAAAAGAAAGAGGGGAAAGGAAAATGAGGGAGGGAAAAATGGAAGGAAGGAAAAACAGAGGGAGGGAGAGGGAGGGAAAAAGTGAGGGAAGGAAGGATGTGAAAAGGAAAGGGAAGGGGAAGGGAGGAGAAGAGATGGGAAGGGAGAGAGAAGGGAAAAGGGAAGGGAGGAGCTAGAAAGGAGAGGAGGGAGGGAGGGAGGAAGGGGCAGGGAGGCAGGCAGGCAAGCCAGCCACAGTATTTACAGTGTCAGATATGCTTCTTAAATTTGGAAGTAAATCTTCACTCAGTAGCAATGAATTTGAGAAATCTATGGGTCCAAAATACAACTGATCCACTTAATACAACTCTTGTTTAGAGCCATAAAGTCTGCATTGAGATGAATCTTGCTGTATCCTACCAGATTAGACTACTGCACTGTGATTATAGTTTATATTGTCTGATCTTATTATCTTCAGTTATAAGGAATGAATCAAACTTGTGGGGGGGAAGATGTCAGTATCTAGTCAGATATTTATGCCCATGTTGAACTCTGCAAGGAATTCTATAAATGTTAATATTTCTGAGTGCATTTGTTTTACAACTAAAATAATGTCTAGTGTGTTGGTTAATCATAAACATCAACTGAATCTTTTTCTTATCCCCACCACCCCCTCATCACAGATACAAAGCAAAAGAGTATTATGAGGCACTTCCAGAACTGAAGTTGGCCATTGATCAAATTGACAATGGCTTCTTTTCTCCAAAGCAGCCTGGCCTCTTCAAAGACCTAGTCAACATGTTGTTTTATCATGACAGGTGAGTTCCTACAAGAAGCCAGTGCTATTTAGAACATGAAAAGAGCATAAGAACACCTTAAACCAACTACAATGCAATCATGTAGAAATGCACAAATCTGTGATCTAATGAGGCAACATCAATGTAGAAAGAAAAAAATTGAATATTTTATACTAGAAATGCTGGGCAGATTTAAGAATAAGACCCATGAAACAAGTATTTTTTGCTCCTTCCACTGTTATGCCCAGTTTTCAAAGGCAGTCTTTGATGGCATGTTTGTGTGTGGGAAGAGCTATAGAAACGTTGAGGGCTGCTTAAAGTTTTTATGAATAGAAATGGTAAGGCTGCCATGCCTGACATTAAGCAAAAGGGGATTTTAAATGGAATCTTAACACACATGTTTGTGAGGCTATTTTTTTTCTTCCAATCACAAAAACACAGGTTTAAAGTCTTTGCAGACTATGAAGCCTATGTCAAGTGTCAAGAAAAAGTCAGCCAGCTGTATATGGTAAGTATACTGCCAATACACATAAAAGAAACGAGTTTCCTGTTACTAGTTAAAATTTTTCTTTTTATTAAATCCAAGTTATAGGGTCCCACTAACCAACTATAAAAAAGAAGTGAAACAACTTCCTAGGCTCTTCAGATCAAAACTTGACTTTTTCCAAGTTCAGGAAGAGGCTAGAATTTGACATTTCAATAACAGTTATAAATGTTTTAATAGCCAAGTAAAAAAATAACAAATCATTCAATATTTATTGAGCACCCACCTTATAGCAGGCATGTCCTGAAAGCTAAAGGTATAAAGTCAAAGTAAATACACATTTTATTCACTCATTTATTTGACAGAGAAGCCCTTGGGCTGGGTCTCTGCTGGGCACAGAAAAAGAATGACTCCCTCCCTCCCCTGAAGGAGTCTGTTTGAAGGAGCCAGCATCTTAACTAGAAGCATGCATCAAAATCACCAAAGCAGCTTTTTCAGGGCACATATGCCAGCTCCTCTCTTAGATATGCAGGCCCAGCGATGGGTATGATCATCATCAGTATTTGAAAAACCTAAGATGATTCTAAGGCTGAGCCTCAGGTTACTGGGGATAAGAATTAACCTCCTATTCTTTGAAAGTTACAAAATAAGTGTCTCTTCTAGACTACCCATGGAGTGGGGCTGTAGGAATAGAATATAAATGTATTTAGAAAGGGGGAGATTTCATATTTGAATTTTAAATCAAAGGAAGAAAGAAAAAGAAACAAGAAAGCTATACTCACACACACACACACATCAGAGCTGTATGAATAACTGTTATCAAACAGCCCAGTACTCTAGCTGCACTTAATAAATATATGGAAAGGTTGATCATCTCTGATAGGAATAGTAAATTGCAGCACCACAAAATAAATACAGGAGAAGGCTGGTTCTGCACCCAAATTCCAGGAGGTTTTCTTGGGGTCTGTGCTCTCAAGGCCTTCTGAGCACCACTGCCCTTGCCTATGTAATCTGCCTTTTTGCCCTCCCAGTTGAAAGTCATTATACAGCAGAAGAATGGGGTTCCATAAAATAAGCACTGCCTGCCCTTTGGATACATCAGTAAATGTTTCCAGTGGAAACATGCCTCACTAACATTTCTTGTTCTCTCTTCCCTAAAGCATATGGCTGCATAACAAAGCATATGGCTGCATAGTCCCCACAGTCATCCTGGATATCACATTAGGGTTTTAAAAGTAGGATCTTCTGAGACCCATGCTGCTTTACAACCCTTATGGTTTGGGGGAGTAATGTCCAGTTCCCACCCCCCCACCTCCCCAAGAGTGTCTAAACAAGAGTACATTCAAGTGGCTGGCCACAGTAAGGAACGACGGTAGGAGAGTTACGCTGACTGACTCACCCACCCCCTGCTTCCAGAACACTGGAAGAACAGCCTTGTATGGCCTCCAAGAACTCACACAGAGGAAAGATGACAGCCTCTGGCTCTTTCCTCTCAATTTCAACCCATGCTTGTATGCTTGCATGCAGAAAGGTTACAGCGGGAAAGAAATACAGATAACACACAAATAACACAGAGCAGGAAAGGAAAATATTAAAAAGGGCAAATCCCAGTTTTGCACAATGGGCCTCCTCTGTTGAAACAGTGGCCCAGATCTAACACTGCCATCTAAAAGTCCAATATTTGGCTCAATCTTTCTTGTTCATTAGTACAATCTGCAGTTTTTACTCTTAACAATAATTGTGTTGTTGATACATAAAAAAAAGAAATATGGTAGCTGAATCTGCATTCACACCACTAACTCCTTTACTGAGTGTTATTCTATTTGAGATATAAGCCTGAGGATAGGATACACATCAGTCTCTGCTCCAAGGAAAGAAAAATAATGATTGTATTGTTGAGACTTAGAATACATGTCCTACATGGCTGGAAAGTCTAGTCATTATCTGTTTAAATAGTTAAAGTGAAGAGAGGAAGCTTTTATGCTCTTATTTTAGTAAGTTTCCAAAGTCTAAATAATATCAGACTCTATTCCTAAATACCTTTAGAAACCATGATAGTTTTGCTTTTGCCTTAAATGCCTATAATGCATTGCTAATGATTTTGAATAATACCTGCTCATTTCCAATAAGTTTTTAAACTATTTTACAAAATCATGAACATGGAAAATAGTCATTTCTTACATAAAACTGTAAGGTTTGGATAGTATATTCTTACTAAGAATGAAGCCTTAATTGACCCTGTTTTGAAATCCAGTGGAGTACTTGGGAATTCATTATAAGCCTTTTGGGGCATCTTACCTTCAGAAAGAACAAGAGAAACTGGTCAATAATCTCCCCCTGGATTGATTACCTATGTATAACTAACATTTTAGAATAATGTTTTCAAAACTTTGGTTGTGAGCCACAACTTAACTCTCTTAACATGGCATTTTACAGACAATGAATGTTAGTTTCTTCTCCCTGAACAAAGTGTGGGAAAGACAGCTTACATACTAACACATGATAACTGCAGCAGAAATGAAAAATGGGGAACTTTACATTCTTTTAAATGAAAAATACTTTTTGCTTAAGAGAAACAAACTCTAAAAAAAAAAGGTCTCTCACTATGAAACTATGTGTCTCACTGCAATTTGCTCCTGTCAAAGGACAGGACCTTATGAAATATGCTTTGACGTCTATCATAAAGCTTGCTGGGCACTCAGGCGTAGAAGCCATACGTGTATGTGTTGTTTACAGAATCCCAAGGCCTGGAACACAATGGTACTCAAAAATATAGCTTCCTCGGGCAAATTCTCCAGTGACCGGACAATCAAGGAATATGCACGGGACATCTGGAACATGGAACCTTCAGATCTAAAGATTTCCCTTTCCAATGAATCTAGCAATGGGGTGCAGTAAATGGAAAGTAAGTTGTAAAAATGGCTCTAGGGGGGAAAAAAGAGCTTCTTACCAACCTTGAATATTTTTATGACATTCTAGCTTTTGTTTTGTTAGCAAATAACCTAGTTCACTATCTCCGGGAATTGGAGGGAAAGAAAGTATATGACTATGTTAGGGGTAAAAATAAAGTGCCAATTTCCAAACATAGTATCTGTGCCAAATTTTACTATTTTATAGCAGTACATTCCTAGCAGGTTAGGACTTTCTCCATGGCTACGCAGAATTCTAGAAAACCACTTGGAACATTTTAATGTTATTTAAGTGAACAAAACTAAAATACAAACTATTAATAACATAGGAGCACTTTCTTACATTGTGGTTCTTAACTCCAGTCACAGGCCAGCTTATTCACCAATACCCCCAGGATATCCAGTAGCTATACATTTTCAGGTCAGATCCAAATTTTACTAAATTCTGATTCTCCACAGTGAGATTTCAGCACATTCCACAAAGTAGACTAAGGTAAGTAAAATAAGCATATTTTGTAATGCCCAGACACCAGGCTTTCCTTCACTAAGATGGCAAGCATCTTGCGGAGATGTTGAGGTCTTCAGCTCCTTCAACTGTGATTCTGTATTAAAAATACACATCCCAGATGGTGTTGGGACCAAACCTTCCTTGAAGAATTCCATTGCTCTCAGACTTCATGCCCATTGTTCACTTAGGAAGTCTCTGCAGAAAAAGGGACTAGATCAGCTCACAATCTTATGGTCTAAATAAGCTGGAGCAGCCCAAGTTGCCTTTACAGAAAGGGTCATCATCACATATAACAAAGCAGCACTTACCTTACAGCTGGTAACAGTGCGGGGCTTTTACAAAGAAAGTTGTGTTGGAAGCCAGGTGGAAAGATCACCATCTTGACCCTCTCTTTGTTCCTATATGCATTATATGCAATTTCATAGAGCTAGAAGGACAGAAATACAGAGGCTCAAAGACTGACAATCAAAGCCATTGGTTTTCTAATCTCATTTCCCAAGAGTCCACAATTTACGGAGTTAATCCCAGTAGGTCAAATATATGGGGAATTTCCACATCCCCCTTTGGGAACCACAACTAATATAAAATCAATAGAGCCCCATTCCTCTCCTGCCCATACCTTGATGCTAGGGGATGAGAAATAGCCGTAGATTCACTCTATTCATTTCATTCATTTCACATCCCCATTTTTAGAGCAATGACATGCAGCCACAGACCTCTACGCTTGTGGACCCACAGACCCTAGAGGAGCCAGGCCTCCCACACCCTCCTCTGAGCTTAGCAGCATGGAACACTGATACTTATTTTGTACACCAGATTATTTAGGAATATAGAGAATCCTCTATAATGTCAGAGATCCTCTTTTAAACACTAATCAGAGTTTGACTCAGTGAGATAAGGGTGAAATATTTATAGTATGTTTCTGCCACCACTAAGCTCTTAGTTTACCTGTTTGCCAAACTCCAAAGGCACCGTCTTGTCATCCTCACAATGTAGGATGAGAAGGGGAGAAGACAAGAATTTAACACTAGGGACAAGCAGAAAAGCTTTCAATTGAGACTTATTCATCAGAATTTCTCCTCTTTTAGTTAGTTTTAACAAAACATAAGTTTTCCCCTAATACAAGACGTCTTATGTGCTTCCCTCTCAGGAATAACTTCATCTATAATAAACTTCACAGAGTAACACTATTTCTTTCTCCAGGCCAAGTTTCCTCCTCTTCTTTTCACTCATACAATTTAATTAGGTATTTAACTTAATTCTATGAGATGTTTTCAAATAATGAAGAAAAACTTGTACAGAGTTTGAACCTCATCTTTTTCTGCCTTATTTCTCAATATCTGAATATTTTCACTAGAAAACTACAATGGAATACAAAATAATTCATAATCCAGAAATAATAAGAACTGCTGTAGCAGGACCAAAAGGAACTCTTTATAACAATTTGTTTACTTTTCCCCATCAATGTACAGAATGAACATGCAATTAATAGGCTTGATTAGCTTCCTGGTCAACCTCCTAGTTTGGTAATTCAAAAAGTCTTTGGCATGAAGAATAACTTATTCCTGCTCTTAAAACTTTCCCTGCCCCCCCAACATTTTTGATAGCCATCCATCCCTAATGCAGTAACATGCCATTACTACTGAGAATATCAGAACCCTCCAGTATGTTAAAACAGAAAAAGTACTGGTAACAGCCTATTTTGAAGCACTCTTAAGATTCTCCAACTTTATGAGGCTAATCTGCCAAATTCTGTTCATTGGACTTGTAGTCAGATTGGTAGATATTTGACTACATGGTTCAAAAAGATCAAGAATTTTGGGGACTCCCCCCCACAAGAAATATCAGGCTTGTCCATAGAGAAATGTTAAAAGTTCCTGGCAGACCCCCAAGTCTACAACTGTCTTTGTGATTTCAGGAAAAATTTTGAATTCGTGAAGTCATCATAATAAACATGAGGAAAATACTGAAAATTCTATAATATCTAACCCCAAATGCTAGAGCCCATCTAAGAACACTGTTCAGGCTGATCATCGAAAAGTGACAGTTACCCACCAGGTACAGGTATAATAATAATGAGTGTTTTTTCATCCTTAGCTTACTTTTCATCATTTGGGAAGACAAGCTTGTCTTCTTTCAGGGCATCCTTAAGTATGCGTAAAATTCTTGGAAATTTCTGGTAAATCTGTTTTTTACAGAGGGAAAAAAATTAAAATTTAACCTATAATTGTGTCATTTGTTATAGTTTTCCACTCTGAATTGTAGTACTATGGAGAGGAATGATTTTCTAAATAAACTTTTTTTAAACAAATTTATGCTTTTAAAAATAATTCATATCATTGGAGGGAATTTAGAAAATACAGAAAGGGAAAGAGAAGAAACAAATCACACATAATCTCATCATCCATAGACAATCACATTTTCTTCATTTAATTTCCTATCTTGCTTTAAGATACAAGTAATACCACTAACTATTCATACTTATGAAGGAACAGTGATATGTATATTATTAACACTGCTCCTCTAGTGAACACAATTAACTGGTTTATTTAGGGAACAAAATATTCTGATTAGTCAAGACACAGTTTTGTTTTGTAGAATCGGAACACTGTAAATTCTGTTGAATATGATGTAATAACATAATATTTTAAAAGGTATTTAGGATTTAACAATGACCATAGGATTTCAAATATATTTCAAATTATAAATATACTGAATGCAAAAATCACTAATAATCAGGGAAATGCAAATCAAAACCACCACACTGAGATACTAGCTTACACTAGTAAGAATAGCCCATATTATAAAGAAAAAAAAAAAAACAGGGCCGGCACAGTGGCACATGCCTTTAAACGCAGCCTATGAAGCGAATCTGGGACGAGGAATTGCTTGAGTCCATAGGTTCAAGACCCGCCTGGAGCAACATAGCGAGACCTAGGCCCAAAAAAATAGCTGGGTGTGTTGGTGCGCCCCTGTAATCCCAGCTACCTGGGAACTGAGGCTGGGGACCGCTTGAGTCTGTGGTTCCCCAGGAAAAGTAGCGAAACCTAGTCTCAAAAAAGAAACAGACAGCAATGAGTACTGGCATAGATGTTGAGAAAAAGGAATACTGTTACACTGCTGGTGGGAGTGCAGACTGATCCAGCCACTATGGAAGGCTGTATGGAGGACCCTCAAGCGACTGAAAATGGAACTCCCATTCAACCCAGCAATGCCACTACTGGGAATCTACCCACAGGTCACAAAAACACTAATTCAAAAAGACACATGCACCCAATGTTTATCGCAGCACTATTTACAATTGGATATGGAAACAACCCAAATGCTCCCAAACCAACAAATGACTGAAAAAGATGTGGTATATCTACACAATGGAATATTATGCATCAATCAAAGAAGACCAATTTATGTCATTCACAGCAACATGGTTGGAGCTAGAAGGAATCATGTTAGCAGAAATAAGCCAGAAAGAAAAAGAGAAACACTAGATGGTCTCACTTATATGAGGGATACAAAGAAAACAAACAAGTGGAAAAGATTATAATTTAAAACTGCCAGCAGAATTGAAGCATAGAGCAAGAGAGGGGAAGGACGGTAAAACCAGGGGAGGGGGAGAGCACAAAAGATAAAGATGGTTCACGGGTGACAAGGTGATTGGAGAACCTCAGGGTAGACAACAATGCAGTAAGGTGTGTGTGTGCAATTAATAAAAAAGTTTCTACAGATATTAAAATAAATATACTGAATTTTCAAATTCTAGTACACAGAATACTAAATCAGCTCTTATCATGTTTTGATTAAGTCAATGGGTAAACTAGTTTATGTGCCCTAAAAGCATCCATTTTAACTGAAAAAATGAGAGAAATCCTGAGCAATACTGCTACTTCCTCAGCAGCTTCTAACCCTGCCTATAAAATCCATTTTACATCTATTCATTTCTCTCCATTTCCACTGTTACACAACCTACCCACCCTTCATCACTTGTTTGGATTATGCCAACAATTCCAAGTGGCTTCCTGCTTCCATCCTGGCAGGCTAAAATCCAGTTCCCACAAGGCAACCAGTATGACCACTTGAATGGGCAATTCACACACTATCATTCTTTTGCTTCATATCCTCCAAAAGCACTTGGATTAAATCCCAAATCCACCATGGCTTTTGAGATCCCACAAAATCTGGCTGCTGGCTTTATCACCAGCTTCACCTCCAGTCTCTCACTCTGTTCCAATTTACCCTCAGGCCCTGTGTGTGCCTTCTGTTCCAAGAACATGTCAGACTCAATCTACCTCAGGGCCCTAACCTGGTGTTTTATCAGTCTGAGACTTCCAGACATGGCCTTGATAGCTGGAACCTTATCATGCAAGCATCTGCTGGGTGTTTCTTCAAAGAGATTTTCTCTGACCAGCTATCAAATCTTGCCACCCAGTTATTCCTTCTCACCTGGTTTTATTACTTTCATTTCATACTATGAAAAGTCAGCTTTATATATATATAAATGTAGCATTTATATTGTATCTGTCACTCCAACAAGTATGTAAACTTCATAGAAGGATGGGTCACAACTTTCTTATTCTCTATAATAATCACAAAACCTGGAAACATTCTTGATACCCAATAGAGACTAGATAACTGTTTATTAAACATGGAATAAATCTATTATGCAAATAACCCTGATGTGCACTTTAAGTTATCATTTGTTATTTTCATCATACTGATAACTGAATTCCATCAGATTTTTTTTTTTTTTTTTTTTTGAGACTAGGTCTCGCTATTTTTGCCTGTGGAACTGCAGGCTCCTGTTGCCTGGGGTACCACAGACACAAGCAATCCCCAGCCTCAGCTTCCTAGGTAGCTGGGATTACAGGTGCACGCCACCAAACCCAGCTATTTTTTTGGAACGAGGTCTCGCTATGTTGCCCCGGGTAGATCTCGAACTGCAATCCCCAGTCCCAGCCTCGCTCCATAGGCTGGCAATTGCAGGCATTCACCACCGTAACCGGCAAAATATTATACATACACCTCTGTTGTGGCTGAGAAGGGGTGAGAATGAAATGATTTTGGCCAGGAAAGGAAACCAGTACAGAAGAGTTAAGCTGAACCCAGGAAATAGTAACCTAGCTCACAATTTTAGAGAGAAGTAAGTCTATCACTCCTTAATGAGTACGAAAAGGTAAGAGTTAGCAGTTATTGACCACAGCCAGGTCATCTGTCTCTCACTATCATCTGCAGTAATATGGAGAGCAGTAAGTTTCTAAATATAACGACTTAAAAAAAAAACTTCCAAATTTTAAAAAGCAAGACATGTCATTGTAGGAAATTTGGTGTATTGGAGGTAATTTAATGAGGGGACTGGATACAGAAGAAATAAAATAAGTAATGGCTAACTCCACAGTTTTGGTTTAGGTCTGCTGATTCCAGGATCCTACATGGTTTCTTAAGTCTTCCTGGTTTATATTCTCTGCTAGTCTCATAGCAAATAATTCGTGGTGTTCATAGCAAATAATTTGCATTCAGACACTGCCTAGAGATTCTCATACTGGAGATTCCTTTTCCTTCCCCCTCTTGTCCGTATATGGACAAGAGTTTTTGTCTGGCTTTCTTTTTTTGGTCTTCTGACTTCACCACCCTTAAAATTAAGACTCCACTGAGGAAAATTCAATAAAAGAAGCCCTTCAGCAATTCATTTCAAATTCTGAAGTGAAAAGAGAGCAGGTCCAGTCAATCCACTCCCATTACGCCTCACACCTCACCAACCAGGCATGCCCCGGAGATCAAGAGGTCATAGGATCCCCTCCAGCCCAGACCACAGCAATGGGCTCCTAATTGGTCTTTCTGACTCCTCTCTATTCTGGAATAACATCAGATAAATATTCTTAAAATATGAGTTACATGAAACCTGTTATTACAAAACATTGGGAATGCCACACTATTGACTTAAAAACATAAAAATACTCTTAGCTTGGCCACAAGCCCATCCACATCTAGCCACAATCTTTCATTCCAGAGGCTGCCCCCCTCCAAGCT